>JAATLQ010037036.1:0-12316 GCA_013421005.1 Heliconius erato x Heliconius himera | reverse complement strand
GAGGAGTCGGCTACTATCGCTTGCGACGTTCACTTGTTTTAATATTGTACTCATTGCTTGTATTCAATTATAAGCCTTATCTTCTTGCTAATACGTATCTGTTTCGCTTATCTATTTCTTTTAGTATTTCTTTAAATTTCTTTATTTCCTTCTGTGATTGTGTAAAATTATTTTCTTTGTATATCTTCTTAAGTGTTAATAAATTTGGACAATTATTCCACAAAATTTTGGAAATTTAATTTCACTTCATAATTAAAAATATAAAATATTATTAAATAGCGTATTTCACAAAAACCGCTATAAACTTGCAACAAAGGATTGTTTTATTTCAAAACTTTTAAAACTTACCTACTACGCTAAGCACGCCCGAAAGCTGGTAACTTTTTGGAAAATTCATCCGCAGCAATATGGTTGGTATACACAAGTGCTTGTTAGTCATTCATTACTTAATAGAAAGCTTCTCAAGCTCGGACGGAGAGTGGAGAAAGGAATGTCTTAGCACAATAAAAAAACAATGTCTAGTTTCTTTACTTTAATTGTAAAAGTATTGTTATAGTTCAAAGTTTAATTACTTAGTTACTGGTTTCTTTCTGTCTAATTTTTTTTTCTACTTTAATGTCTAATTTTTAATTTTTGTCTAATTTTTTTTTTCAACTTTAAGCTTTTAGCCGCATAGCAGGTTAGACAGAGGGTACCTAGCATTAAATATTCTGTTTCGCGCTTTCCACCTAATATTGTATGTTTAGTGGTGAAACTCAACGCCGCGCTTTATCTGTCTGGAAAAATGAAATTAAATTTTAATATATGATCATTCTTCCGAGTGGAGATCGAATCCATCAAGTTTACAGCAAGGCTCTGTAACACTGCGCAGCGATGTAGGTCGGAGGAGGTCAGAGCTAGTGACGTAATATATTTTAAAAGGTCATAAAACTGCAACATCATAAAATTAAAGAATGTGTACATAAAGAGTGGACCGCTCTCGCGATTTAGTGTTCTGACAAAACGTTGCGTGAGTGAGCTACTACTGTTACAGGTGAATCTGTCATGGGGAATGGAGTTCGGTCGTACTTTTTATTTGTACCTACAGTATATATTATAGTTATTTTATAATGTTGTATATTTAATTATTTTTTTATAATCTAATAATAACAAAAATAATATGTTCCCCATACATAGGAGAGGAGGCAAGGCGAATCTAGTATTGAGACACTCCGTTACTGTATAATTTTTTAAGCATTACGTTTTGAGTGCTGCAATCTAAAAAATCTCAGAAATAAAATCAATTCGTTTGTCCAAACACCGGCAACACTTCGCTACAGTCAAGCCTAACAGCTATACATTTGTGTTAATTTACTTGGTAAGGTCTACTCTTTACAATACATTCAAGCTATCATTTCTTCATAGGATGCATACCCTAGAGCCTAGAGAGTCTCGACGTCTGGCGAAATTTTGTGAACATAGTGCCTTACCTCTACATTATTTCTGTCTACTCTGCTCAATGCGAAGAATAGGATTTCCATCTCCATATTTTTGTAGAACTTAAAATAATAATATGATTATTTCTTTGTAGGAATTTTCTTAATTACTTCAACCAACATTATAATGTTCTTAATTAAATTATACCACTTTAAAATCCTTTGAATTAAAATAATTATAAATTTAAAACAGAAGTATCTATTAGAGATTTCGAACTTAAGGATTTTCCCTAAGTTCATTATTTATTTATACGTTCCTAGATGATATTTTATTTTTAGCATAACATATGTCTAACAGACGGGTACACCATTCCCCATTTTTTGTCCAATTTCGCTTTAAGTGGTGAAACTCTACGTTGACGATTAATGATATATGTGAAAATAATGTAAATATTATCATTCTCTTAACAAGAGTGACGTCGTCGTGGCGCAGGCGCACAGGGCCGTGACTGTAATTAGACATTTGTGAGTCAGTCCCCACTCGATGCAATGAATTAGTACTTATTAATTTATTTATATTTCGCTCTGCTACCAAGGTAAAATCCCGGCGTTTTGTTCCGCTACTCAACACGCAATGCCTCAAGAAATCAGTGGCTTACTATGTTTTCTCTGCTTACCCTGCAGTGTGCGAGATACATCCTGACGTTTACTTGACTTTGGCTTTTCTTTAATAAGAATCGAATCCTCAACCATAACATGTACAATCAGGTGGCGTATAAGTAGAATATTTTAAAATACCTTTTTTTTGTTACACACCGTATTCCGCACTTCGTGGTCCTGGGAACATAATCAGATCAGATGAAAAAAAAAGGAAAATTTTAAAAAAAATATTTCATCGAGTGGGGAATCGAACGCACAACCTGCCGCTTTTACATTAGCACGCTTGAACCCCTGCACCTTGACTAGCCTAGTTTCTAAAATCGAACAACAACAACAGCCCAGGTATAATTATTTTATATTAAACACATTAAATACTCACACATAATCACTTATAATAAACTAACTTCTACCCGCGGCTTCGTCCTCGAGGTCATATCTTATAGTCTTCCCCGATAAATCGACTATCAAATAATAAGTTTTTTTCAATTCAAAACAGTTAGTCCACGAGATTAGATTAGATGAACTAAATAAACTGTACAGCTTTATTACATTAGTGTTAATAGTATAACTACAACCAGTCATTAGTAACCAGTAGTTTTCTTTTGAACACATAATTGTAGTTATCATACAAATAATTCATTAAAGTATAATAAATATTAAGTAAATTGAGACCGTTCTGGCGCAGAGGCACAAGCGTGTGACTGTAAACGAGGCAAATCAATCATTGTTTTCAATTCTACGCTCTGGTAACACAAGGCAAAACACGGCGTTGAGTTTTGCTACTCAACATGCAATGTCTCGAAATTTCTGCGGTAAGTGGGGAAAGGAGTGTCGTAACACTAGGTTTCCTCTGCCTACCCTGCTGTGTGCGTACAGCTGAAAAAATTATAGTCATGGCACTGCAGTACAGTATATGACTGTAAATAGGTTGTGGATTTGATTCGCACTTAAGAGAATTAATTATCTCTATATATAATAAGACAGTAAAAATATATTGTCTGTACATTTAGTAATTTAGACTGAAATGGATAGACGGACACTTAAAAAGAATAATAGAAAGCAAAAAGATTTTTTTTTATTTCTTATCTCTCTGTCTGTCTGTCTGTCTGTCGATATGTATGTCCACATTTTTCTCTGAAAGTACTGAACCTGAAAATATTTACTTGAAAATTCACCAATTGCTTTGTTTTAACTCAACTTAACTATTAAAGTTTGGTTCATCAAAATCGGTTCATTAAAAAAAACTTAACGTCATTTGAATGAACTCAAGGCATGAGTTTGCCTGCGAATTTTATATAGCAATCGCGATGGTGAGATTCTTGGCTAAAGAATGACATTCGAAACGTCTGGGTTATATGACTGTTGATAAAAATATATATTTTTGAAGCACTATTATATAATATTTTATACAATAAAGTAAACAAAATTGAATTGTTAGTGGAGATTACCTTCATAAATCGTAACAGTTAAGTTTAAGTCGTAATTAATTCAACACAGAGATAAAGAACGATCTTGAAAGAAATATCAAGTAAATACAAAAATTTTTTGGTTGGTTCGTTCATGTAACTACTTTAAAAATTGCACAGGAGTTAATATGCAATTATTACAGTTATTTTACAAAGAATATTATGAATCATTACCCAAATAAATAATTATTTGACATCAGCACATTTAACAGAGTTTCAAGAAACATAACATAGGTAAAAAGAACATAATGTTACAAAAATATAGTCCGATAAACAAAAAATTTACTTACAGAAATTACGATAATGTCGCAAAAATCATATTAGAATATTACAGATCAAAGTAATAAAAAATGTATTAGAAGTCATTTTAGTTGTCAATCATTTCTGCTTATTAAATCAATTATCATGTAGTTTAAGCGGGCGAAGCCGCTGGCGAGCCGCTAGTTTTCAATATTTCGCACTGAGAACAAGACAAAGCGTGTCATTGATTTCCGCGACTCACACGCGACGAAATACCTCATAGTTCTACGGAAAGTGAGTTAGAGAAATTGAGATTAATACTAGGCTTTGCTATATGCGGAATACAGCGTGAAGCCAATTCATCAAACAATAGTAAGTAAATATGTGTTTACTACTATCGCCTGTATAGATCATATGTGCGTGCTCTCCGCCATTAGCAATGTTCGCGTGAAGTGTCACTCGGAGCTAACACGCTTAATTATAAACTTGCCCTCTATAATATAAGGCTATTAAATTCTACTAAAAATGAGGAAATAATGTTATTTTGCCACAAGTGCACATTTTCAACAGTTTTTGTGATTGTAGATTCGACTTTTATTTTGTATTTAACATATTTTTATTTCGTTATTTACTTCGCAAAGAATTAATAATTTAATATCAAGTTCTCTTTGCCTATCGAATTACCTACTAACCAAAATAAAATAATATTTTAAAAACATGACACAGATATAAACTGGACGCAAAACGAAGGAAGGACAGTTTGTGTTGAAGTTTCAATAGGTTTCTTCTGCTTTCGCCGAAGCGAAAAGCCTTCCGCTTTCATGGAAGATTTTAGTCCCACCGTTTGGTTTGACTGGTATTACATCTGCCAGTCCGCGATCCCCGCGTGACTCGAGCAAGTCCTCGGTTGGGTATCCTTATTAGGGTTTTAATTTTTTCGCTCTGGTAACGAGGCAAAGCGCAGCGATGAGCTGAATAAAAGGTTTCACCATACTGTCCCCGCTGAATGCAGCTACAGCCTTTAAATTTACTTAGATTGCTTCTTTAAACAAATTTCAAAGAGGTAGGGGGGGCAAATGATGTTAGAGAGATCAATATGTAAGCATTACTTGTAATTATTAAATAACTGTAATTATGTAAATTATTAAATAACCTACGAGGGCTTTAATTCGACGATATACTCGGTATGTAGTATCAAACCAGTTTAGCCACCTTGTATATATTGGCTTAGTTATTAATGACTGATTGCTGCAGCTGTCTGCTGTCATGGTTACACTGTAGTTTCATTTTAAGTTTTAATTGATTGAAATTTCATCCACGGCAAATGTATTAATAAAAATACTATATTTTTTTATATCGCTGTAAGGTTAACCTAGGAACCTAATTTTGAGAATCTCCGTTCTACATTTTCCTTGAATTCCTTGAATGATTGGGTATTGAGTAGCGGAACTCAACGTCGCGCTTTGACTCGTTACCAGAGCGAGGAAATGAAAATATTAAATGCTTCTTTCTTTTGAGTGAGAATCAGAACCACAACCGTCGTGTTAACGTCGCACGCTTGTGTTCTTGCGTCACGATTGCTTGGATAATTTTTAGTGTAGGAAAAGAACCTAGTGTCAAGAATATTTGTTTTGAGCTTTCCGCTCAAATCCGACATATTGTGTATTAAGATGGAATTTAGGCAGAGAGAAGCCACTGCCAAGATACTCTTGCAGTTTCTGCCCAATTTTCAAGACATTATGTACGAGTATTGCTTGAAGCCAATGAATGACGCTCTTTGTCTTGTATCAAGAGCGAAGAAATTAACGTAATTCGTTCCCCGAATATAAATTATAACACACCAAACATATATAGATATAATGTCTATAAGAGCGGTGTTGAATTCGAATTACTAATATTCAAGTGAAAAATGGAATATTAAATGTCTTAAAACAAAGTTCTACAGAACCTAGTGTTAAGACATTCTACCCCCCACTCTCCGCCATCAGCCTTCGTCGATAATCCAGACATTTCGTGTTGTGTGGCGTGCATCTACACCGTGCTTTGTTCTCTTGTCAAAGCGTGGAAATGGAGATAATTTAATAATTATCACTTTGAAGTAATCATAGAACTCACTCTTCACGATTGCGGTCATAAGCTGTGTCACGGCTACGATGACCTCCTTTTTATGTTAGATTTATATTTCTCAAAGCACAACCTTTTTTTGTGGTGCATTTACTAAAAAAATCTGTTTCGTAGCAAAAAATATTTATATTTAACAAAGCTGAAGACCATCTTTGTCATTCAACTCCGCGATGTCAGAGTGTAAAGACTTCTTCAAGCGCTCTCATCCAAGTGCGGTGTTTTTAGGGCATTTTATATAACAACTGTATACTATTCTATAAATTGATTTTAAAAAATCTTTATTAAAACGGTATGTTGTACTAAAATGAAAACACAACGACAAGAAATTTATTTGAAGACAGTCGTGGCGCAGGGCCATAAGTGTCTGTAAATAAGATAGATTGTGGGGGTTATTCCTGTTCGAGGGAGTGAGATATGTAATATTTTCATGTCCTGGTTCTGGTAGCAAGGCAAAGGGCTATGTTGAGATTGGCTACTTAACACTTAATGTTTCCAAAATTCGGCGTAAAGTAATGAACGGAAGTGTTTTAATGGGATTGGAGTGTTTTAATACTATATTCACAGGTGCACTCAACCTACCATGTGCGGGAAGCTTTTATTTAAATTGCTATGTACAGCAGCACATAGCAGTGGAGGCAGAGCGAGACATTTCCTTCCCTTCTTACCTCTGATTTCCCGAGGCATTGCGGGGTCGATTCTCTCGTCTCTAATAATAATAAATTATTAATAAAACGTTGATAAAAATGATAATAAGATCAACTACCTAAAGAAGTTACATTATAGAAAGAATACAAAAGTGCCAAAAAAAATCAATGAATCCCTTTAATGTGAGATATACATTTACGAGGCTATCAAGTAAGCCTAACGGTCCATTGCTACAAGATAATCGTAAGGGACCATCCCTGAACCAGTCGTTGGTAGCAGTTTACATAACACTGTAGACGCAATAAGAACAAACGTCGTAATTTGCTGTTAGATCGTTTCTTCAGTCTAGATATATAGGCTAGTCCTACATATATAGGCTTTGATGCCAGTCGTAGTGCAGGGGCACTAGCATGCGATTGTAAACAAGATAGGTTGTGGATTCAATTCCCACTCTACGAAAATTAATATTTAATATTCTCATTTTCTCGTTCCGGTAACGAGACAAAAAGCGCCGTTGAGTTCCGCCACTCAACGTACAATGCCTCTAGAGGTATTAAGTGAAAAGTGAGAGAATGAAGTGGCTCAACAATAGGCTCCCTCTCGGTATTTCCTCTCCCTCTCGGTCGATTGCAACTCACCTTAGTGCTTCACGGCACTTCCTAACCTATTTTCATTCCATATTTCAACTTTCTAAGTCCAGTAGTTTCGCCTGTCAGTTGTCTGTTACGAGACGAGAGAAGTCTTATACATATCTACATATACAGATCAATAGAAATTAAAAATTATTTTACACATTTACATACATTTTTGTTTTCATACTGTAGACATATAAAATTAAAATATTTTAACAAATATTAGATATACAAAAACATTACGCACAATAATTCTGGTTAAAGGACCGAAGTAAAAATTGATAAAATCAGTTAACGCTTGGCGTATTTGAGATTAGACTCTTGCCCTCAAAGATGCATTGAGGGCAAGAGCTCCCCCGAGATAGCGAACTTTCTATGAAATTACTAACGACATTTTAAAATTCGGTATCAAAGCTGATATCGTGATTTTCGCCCATCTATACTTCCAAAATATATATCTTAATCTTATAAAGTTGAAGACCTTGTTTGACTCAATCTAATCTCAGGAAAATCTGACATGAAATGAAAATAATATTTTTATTTAATATTTATCGTATATACCCTCACGGCGGTCATAGTTACATAGGATAAAACCACTTGAACCGGATAATTCTACCGTGTTTTCGGGTGTTATTTAGTGCACAGCACTTATCCATTTTTCGGACTCTCTACGTCAAAAGGAAAAAAAACGGAACCCTTATAGGCTCACTATAACACATGTACATCGCCTACCGTTCTAACCACTCCTACACTTTAAGGTTGCCTGGAAGAGATCGCTTATAGCGATAAGGCCGCCTGCTGTACATTTTCTTCTATTTCTTTATGTTTCTTTTATTTATATTTTTGTGGTGTACAATAAAGCATATTATTATTATTATGCTGTCTGTCTGTCTGTCTGCTAAAACCATTTTACTTGAGATCGTGTTGAGGTAAGGTGGAATTAATATCAGATATTCAGGTTTTCAATTCCTTGAAACATAGAAATTAAGCTTCTATTACAACGCAGTAAAAAAAAGAGCATTTATGTATCGTTTTTGTTTCATTTTATATGAAATTCGCCACGTCATCAAAACTTACTTCCCGTAAACACCCGCAAACGACATTGAGGTTGAAGTAAAATCTTACAATACATATAATCAATCCTGAAAGAAAGCGAAGCCGCGGATGGATCACTAGTTTAATATAAAACAAAGTTGATTTATAATACTATGTATTCTCGAAAGTTTCAAATTACGTAACTTATTTTATTGCGATTATCACACAGAGTGATTCAAATTCAAGCTTTGTGCATGTTTAGTGCATTCATATTATATAAGCATAGCGAAAATATTTTATTTATAAACTTGACTTTAGATTTATTGAAGCATTGCGTGTAGAGTTGCGGAACTCAACGCCACGCTTTGCCTTATAACCAAAGCAAGGTAATGAATACAGGGTGGAAGTGTCAGCGCTACTTTTACGGAAACAGCATATAGGGAAAAATATTTTAAACCCATACCTAAAAAAATTAATCAAAATACCTCAACAGTTTAGATGTAGGATTTTTTTTTTCATTTTACGATGTTTATCCATACCTGTATTTTGTGTGACGCAGTTACAAATAGATACAAATAACTTGAAAAATCCAACAAAATGACATATCATAGTGGAACGTCAAAAATAAAAAGAATAAGCTCAGCTAAGCCCTCTCGTACCGCAGATGCTACTCGTGAGGCCAACTCGCCGTACACGACGCAAATAATACAAATAAACTCACATATATTTCATTGTATTATATTGGAAATCTGTTTTCTATTCTTGAGTATGAAAATAAATGAGAAAAAGACGTTCAATAAAATACTGTTTTTAGGGCTATGTACGAAACATGTTTTAGGGCTATGTACTTTAAAACAAAAAACGGTTCTCTTTGTTATCTATTCATCTGTTTCCCTGTGAATCTATCAAGACTACTTAAGAATACTTTATGAAGTATCAAGATAAATTTCATAGCCTATATCCATTTCTGCAGTCATTTAGAACACAGAAAAAATATTTAATCAAATTAGTGCGGAACCTTCGGTGTCGAGTCGGACTTGCATTTAACCAGTTTTTTCTGCAGTTTTCACAATTTCCACTCCAAAATGCCATAAATGAAAATTGACTAATAACCCATTGCGTTCTAAGAAATAAATACGTTTCGTTCTACGAACAATACATATTGATCTAATTTATAAGTAACCTACAGTGTAATTGACCTTTCAGAAAAACCCTCAGACTGTTGATAAGGGATACTCACATTCTTAACATATTCCCTCTTGTAGTTGAGAAAAGAGAAGTGACAGCTCCCTACTGTCTATACGAGTGTGGGTCAAGAGCAGTTCATAGTTCGTGATCATAATGAGTCAGGGAAATAGATTTTTCTAATTCTTATTTAGTGTGTTTTGCTGAGATAGTCGTGGTGTAGTTGTCTACTACACCGTTTGACTGTGAACGCTATGATTGTGGGTTCGATACCCATAACCTATTCACGCTATGAATAATAGAAGCAAATTATACTGAAGTGAGAAAATTTGCACAAATTTATGTACGTATGTTTCCAACTGAGTCTCCTGAAATACTCCGTTTACCACAACCGGGTTTACAAAAAGTTATCATATATCTAAAAAGAATATAATAAATTAACACATAAAATCAAAAAAATGTAATATTTAATAAATATAACTCTAAAACTAAATTAAAGTAAATTTATTGTACAAAGTGCCAGCTCCAGAAACGTGAAGGTAATTTAAAGTAGCGTGTTCGAGAGTTCGCAGGTACGTATTCAGTGTGAATATAACTTTAGCGCACACGTACGTATATACGTATGCTAATATGCTAATTCCCTAGGAAACTCTGACAGTAGTTACAAGAAGAACGTTACAATGTAAAAAGATTTCTCCAATTCGAACCTGAGTTTCTGAGATTAGAGAGTTCAATCAAAAAACTAAGAGGTCAGTCTGACTGCAAACAAGACAGGTTGTAAGTTCGATTTCCACTCGAGGAAGTGAAATATTTAATGTTCTCATTTCTGGCAATCAATAAACAATGTCTCTGCAAACCATGCTATGTACGAGATACAAAGTAAAGTAAAACAAACTAAACGTTTAAAGTAAAAATTAAAAAAATATTCAAGAATGTTCTTGAAGTTAGTGATAAGGAACATGACAGCAAATTAATTTCGTATTTAAACTGTAAATTGACTAACTAAAGCGCGGAGCTCCTCCTCCTCCTCCTCCGCGAACAAACACGACGCGAGAACCAATTTAACTCGGCGTCCTATAATATTGAATACACAGTGTTCGTGATTACTTCCACTCGGCTTAGTGGTTATATTGATATAGCTCGGGTTGGGTTGTAGGTTTGTTACTTATATATTTATGTATATTGTACATGTGTATGGGACTTGTATATACTTGTTATACCATAACAAGACATTGAGTGCTGACACATAATGTCTCTTAATTGAGCAGATAGCGGAGAATGAAATGATACATACCAGGGTAGGTAGAGGTAGTTAAGTATTCAGACAACCCGTTCCCCACTTTCTGGCCAAGTTTCGGGACATTGCCTGTTAAATGATATAACTAAAGTCCGTTATTAGCCTTATAAGAACGGGAAAATATAAATAATGTAACTTTACTTCCCCAAATGGAAATCGAACCAACAACGATATGCGTTTACAGTCAGACGTTGTTGCACTGCACTACGTTTACAATGAAATATTATTTATTTAAGTTGTTTGGAACGAACAAAGCACAAATTTTGTTTTACAGGAATGTATACTGTATCGTGTATTGTGTAGGACACTTCTGACGGAAATTGTTGAGAGAACAGTAACAGTCGCATTCTAATTTCGTTTTATGAGTATTGCTGATATTTTTTTAATGTCATTTCCTCCTATTCTAATTATTACAATAACTAGCGACCCGCTCGCGGCTTCGCCCGCTTTAACTACTGAATTATTCATATAATGTACCTATGTTTGAAAAGCATTTAAGATTACTAATGTGAAAATTATTGAAACCTTAATGCAACCCACATTTTCGTTGCTCCAATAAGGATGTTCCAATTGTTTAAAAAAACACACACCTTGTAACAGTATGTACCTATGGTATAAGTTAAAAAATAAATAAATAAATAAAATAAAATATGCATGGCAATATACATAAATAACATAGTTAAATATGAATAATAAAAACTATATATTTTAAATATCATATTAATCGAGACACGTTCGTGTATTCTTGTCCCGAGTGTCGCGACCGTCGTTCCGTATATATAGGTGGTGGTGATGCTCGGAAGGCAGCGGTCGAGTCGAACTATTAAGTACTACGGTACAAATAGAAATGATGCACATAAAGGCTCGTACCCCAAATGTATAATAAATATAATGTGATAATTCGAAGTCTATCATGGCACGATCTTTTAGGATCGAATTTCTTATAAAGGCAATATATGTGTAGGAGCGACACATATTGTGGATCTTTGATCCATATTATAATATTGAATGTTGCTTGACGTCGCGAAGGCTGACGTGATGGGCTTATGCGAACTGTTATAGCGACATTACCTATGTCGTGGCTGATGCCGTCTCGTAGTATGCTCGCGATACGTAAGCTATGTTTGTATGGCGTTGGTCATTGATATATTATATACCACTTCTATGACTTGGTATACGAGTAGTAGGTGTGTGGTGCTATTTTATGTCCCAGCTCCGGTGTATGTAGTGGTGTCCGCCTGTCTCGTACGGGTGTGTGGTGCTGTTTTGTGTTCTGGAACTCTGGTGTATGTAGTAGTGTCCGCCTACGGTTCGAGACACGACTGTGGGGTGTGTGCCGTGCGTTTATTTAACATATCGGCCGCCTTGCGGTAGTGCATTCGTTCCAACGACTTATATTGATCTCACAAATCAATCAACATCACGAATCACTATTCTAATACAATCTTAATATAAACAAGCGTAACAAGTACCTTCGGAAAGATCACACACAAACGTCCCGGAGGGTTCAACGATGACTGTAAAGCCACGGTCTGGTCGGAACTCACGGTGTAGGGCGGGGAGGGGCCCGTACTCTTTCTTCCTTTTATTATAACTAGTTCGCAGTTATAGTGGAGA
>JAATLQ010037035.1:28182-46554 GCA_013421005.1 Heliconius erato x Heliconius himera | reverse complement strand
ACAATCAAAGGCTTTGGACAAATCACAAAACATGCCAAGAGCATCCTGCGATCCCTCCCAAGCCTCATAAATATTCTTTATAAGACCTATACCAGCATCTGTAGTTGAACGACCTTTAGTAAAACCATACTGTTTATTGTGCATGAGATTGTGTGAATCAAAATGCAGTAATATTTGATTTAGGATATTTTTTTCAAAAATCTTACTGAACGAGGGTAGTATAGAAACAGGTCGAAAATGATTGGGATCAGATGTACTACCCGATTTAAATATAGGTATGACTACTAAATTTCATTAGGTCAGGAAACACACCATACTCTATACAATTATTAAATATAGTTGCGAGGTGAGGAGCAACAGCGTCTATTATATAACTAATCAATTTGACAGAAATACCCCATAGATCTGACGTTTTCTTGATATCTAGGGACTTAAATGTCTTAATGATGTCCCTTGAATTGACTGATTTAAATTTAAAATCTACATTACATTTATGTACGTTCTCCTTAAGTAATGATTCAGCGACGGTTGTGGAGGATATAAGTTTATCGGTTGTTGTTGTATAGTTAAAGTCATTGTCGAAGTCGTAGTCAAAGTCACATAATTATATTCTAAATAAGATGTTGATGCTACATTTTGTGTACGTCAAATAATGTAGCACAAGTTTACTAAAGTTACTGCCTCAGATCTGAAAAGAACCGACGCAAGAAACTCAGCGGGACTTTTATACTCAATTTTATTGAAGCTACACTCATGATCGATATTTTATAGTTAAACAGTATATAAGTGTTAATTTTAGATTTTTTTTCACATTTTGTTCATTTGTTTTACTTACACTATATATATTTTTAATTACCATCTCTTAGTGTCAATGTATGTTTATTTAAGATAAGTCAATGTAAGTTTATTTTTCAAAAGTGTAAACGTGATTCTAATTAAATTCACCTTCTAATTAAATTAGAAATCAAAATAAAGTAAAAAATATCATTTCTAAGTGTCAATTAGGGTTGATTTAATTCCAGGATAAACGCTCTACTAATAGCGGATGAAATAAGAAGGTCTGTGGCTATCGACGTAGGTTTGGGTATACCCAGGATAGATGATGACACTTGTCCCGGGTTTGAATGGCCACCGCTGGACTTTGGATGGAGTTTGGCTGAGGTATGGATTTTTCGGGCTATTTTTTGAGGTTTTTTTTTACTTTTTGGGTTCTAGGTGCTTTTTTTTGAGTAAAACTACATTAATCCCGGTTAAATCGGCAAACTTTGACACCTTGTGGTAAGCTATAAACTTACAGATCTATGACAGAAATCTTGTATCCTGAGATCATCCCCTGTGTTATTGTGTATAGGTGATAAATGTTTATAATAGTATTTTTTTTTAGAAAAAGGGAATATGGACATATTTCATTCCACTGAGGGAGAATTGAACCCAGAACTGTTACATTTACTTTCAGGGTGCCTTAATTTTTTATACATTTTTTAATGCTTTTTAGGTACTCAATGCAGATGATAAAGTAGAGAAGAGGAAAGATGATGATGATACAAAGAAGGAAGAAAGAGACAGGTGATTATTTTATAATATTTTAAATTATTATAAATATGATATATAAAATTATGTCTAATAATAATAATAATAATGCGTTTGGACGTATACAATAAATGCAGATCCAAATACTGATTTGATGTTTAAAGTATTTTTTTTAAATTTTGTTAATAATTTTATTTGTAATAAAAAAAAATTATAGTTGTAAGTCATGTATCTAATTAGTACAAATATAATGTGAAAATGTATAAAGGAAAATTATATTATACTAGCGATCCAAACGTGACTTCCACCGCTTAAACTTATTGTTTTAGTTATAGCCAAATTATACAAAATGATCCTATAAATTGTAGCCCATGTGTTATTCTGATGTATAAGCTACATTACTGTAAAATTTATCTAAGTCCGTTCAGTAAATTTTGCGTGAAAGTGAAAAAAAACATCCATCCTCACAAACTTTGACATTTATAATATAGTAAGAATAAGAAAGTAAGATTTTGTTCACATAGTCACACACATTTTGGCAAACGCTAAGAGCTTAAGACATATAAAAACGAAAATAAAACGATTAACGTGATGTTATATTATCTATAATAAATAGCCCTTCGCGATAAATAGAGTATGATATTCCCAGATTTTTTTTAATTCAAACTTCTAGTTCCTGAGATTGGATTTGAAACAAACAAATTCTACGGCTATAAAATATTAGTATAAATGATGATGTCACCGTTATTTGTGCTTGTTAGGTTTAAATAACGACAACATTTGTTTATATATCCATTTTTTTTATTCATATTTTTTTCATAGAACAAAAGAAGAAAAAGGTTTAAAAGAAATAGAAGATAAAAAAGAAGTTACAGAAAAGACAATTAATGATATACTACAAGAGAAGGAAGATGCAGTGAGTGTGAGTGATATTTTTTGATTTTTATTTCTTTTATAAGAAAGCAAACAAATAGGTTTATCTCCATGCCCGCACAACTTTTAAAACATTTCTTGTCAAGTGCCAGGGGACTCGACACGCAATGCTACCAGACTTCGTCGAAAACTGAGGAACGGAAGTGTCTTAATGGGAATGGAGAGTGAATACTCCGTTGTGTGTTCGTCGTGTCAAGTGTTCCCAGGTTTGTTCTGCCTATCAAAGTTGAGTATCGTAACTCAAAGGCGCGCTTTTACTAGGGCGAGGAAATGAAACATTTCATTTCCTCGAGTGAGAATTGAATCTACAACCTGACGCGTTTTGAGTTGCACGCTTGCCTAATTGTAAATCTCTACGCCACAACTTGCCACTGACTGGTGGGGTATAGCGTGAAGATATTTGAATAATTAAAAATAGTCTTAAAATATTTCTTTTTTTCTTAGGGTTTCGAAATAGGCACATGGAGTAACGACATGGCATCCTCAATTCCTCAAGAGTATGACGAATTGTTAGAGCCTTTGCCATCTAATTTAACGTTTTGTACGTCATCGTCCGGTGAGTGAAATCTCCGTTTTTTAATATATATTATTGTTAGTGTGTTTTTCAGAAGTTCCAACATTAGAGTGGTGAACGGAGTGTTTTTCTGAATGTTATAATAAAATAAGTTACATTACATTATTTTATATCTGTATAGGTGGAGCGAACTGGTCTGATCCTATAGAAAAACCTAAGTCACAGTTTAATGCGAATCGTGCATTTTCAATGGCGGACAGTGATTGTTCTTACATGTCTAGGTTAGTTAAAATACTATATTTTTATTTTTTTATTATCTTAAAGTGTAATTCGAATATTATGGAGGACTCTTGAAGTAAATTGGATAATAAAGTCCGACTGTTGGGTCTGCATTCGTAATTTTTTCCTAAATATAGCTCAATAATAGGCCTTTTAAACCTATGAAAGGAACACCGCCGCATACGCCTCATTCCGAAATCGAATCGTAGGTATTGGCGATAAAGTTCAAAGTTGTTTAACCTTTAGTAGTATTTTTGTAGTAGTAAGTGTTTACGTTATTGGGATCTATACGTAATCGCGTCACACGAAATACAAGTATGGATAAAAATCGTGAAATGAAAAAAAAATCCTACGTCAAAAAAAAGGCATCTTGATTAATTTCTTTAGGTATGGGTTTGAAATATTTTACCCTATATGCTGTTTTCGTAAAAGGAGCGCTGCCTCTTCCACCCTGTATAATCATGCCACTGAAAGTTATTGTTAAAAGTTAACTTACTCAAAAACGTTTTGATTTTCGATGTTATTTTCAAGATCTATAGATTAAATCGTTTTAAACTTTTGTATAAAAGGTATATTATTGAGCTAAATTTAGAAAAAATCGATCTTTTTAAAGAAATAAATATCTGTCGAATAAATAATTTCCAAATATCTGTCGAACAAGTGAATATTGGTAAAATGGATAAGTACTGTGGTCCCCTATCCATAGAACATCGTTAATCTGTCGGTCGGGTCACATTCTATATACATATTGAGTTACTTCACTTTCTTATTGAAAGTTGAAATTCAATGTCATTTTGTTTTTTATGCAAATTTCTCGCTTATCTAATTAAATTCTATGTATATTTCTACTGTATTATATTTAAATAAGGAAAAAAAGCATGAAAAAGATTTTTGTAATGTAAGTATTTAGTACAAATCACCAAATCTCTATTCCAGTGATTTCGACACAGATGACACTGATATGAGTGATAACAGTGATGACGATACAGACACTTCGGGCTTTTGTAGCAGTAAAAACTCTAATGGTGAGTAGAAAATGTTAATGTGATGGTTGTTTTAGATTTGGTTCTCATTTAGGGGATTGAATTATTTTCATGCTATGACAAAGCTCTATTTATTGTTTATAAAAACTATTGTTGTTTTGTTCGTCTTTTAAATAGCCGCAATGGGCGTGCGTATAGAATATAAGACGGCTCACGAAGCTGAAGCTGTAGATTTAGAAAGACGGAAACCAGTGGCTCCAGCACCTCAACCCGATGGAGCTGATGATGAACAGGATCTGGAAGTGTATAAGATTGTGCTGAGGGAAGGAGAGGCTCCTGAGCAGGTAAGCCTTACTCATGGGATCCACTCCGCATAAAGCAAGGATAGGCACAGGTAAACTAGTGGCCCCAACCCCTCAACCTGATGCGGCTGGGATTGGAAAGTAGAGGCTCCTGAAGAGTTTGGTTAAAAGAAGGAACTGAACATAGGTCTTAAAGTTAATGTATAGTTAAAGTTAGTGCATATTAGATAATTAGGCTGAACGTTATCATTGTCATGAGATAGTCCATAAAAATAGAAAAGTTCATTAAATGCTAAGAGTTTAGAAATTTGAAGGCAGTTGAAATTGAAAAAAAATGCATCTGAAAAAGTAACTGAAAATAAAAGATAATTAAAAATCGTAAAAATAAATAAACAATTAGAAAAAAGCTGATAATCTGCAAACAGTTGAACATATGTTCTTGTCATAGCTAAGGACACTTTCGATCAAGTTGTCATTCAAACAATAAAAACGATGTCGAAATCGGTTCATCCCTATTTCTGGAGCTTCCATGCTGGGAACATACAGATACACACACACACACGCGTCAAACTTATATCTCCACTCAGTTCCCGTCTTTTTACAATTACAATTAGGCTGATCGTGATCATTATAAGTTAGTCTTTAAGGATAGAAAACTTCTTTAAATGGTAATCTGTAATTAGAAAAGTGAAGGTCGGTAGTATGTAAGATTTGAACCTGTTTCCTGATTCTTAAAGCTCTAGATAAGTATAAAAAAAGTATAGAATAAAGGCAAAGGATATTAAAAGTTTAAATATATTAGTAACCTGTATGTGATTCTGATATAAAAGCTATAGTACTGTAAAGATTCATCTTAAACCGTTTATTACTAATTGAGTGAAATTGGGGCAAACATCCATCCTCACAAACTTTCACATTTGCAATATTAATTAATTATATAGTACGGTAGTTGGGTAAAGAATAGTTGGATATCTGAGTAGTAATAATAAGCGAGTAGTGAATGCTAGTATATGAATTTAGGTTCTATGTGAAAACATAATGTTGAAGAAGAGCTCATAAAAAAGTGTATGTACATAAGTAATTTAAAATTCTTGATAAAATTAATATGTGATATTAATAATTATGAAAGTTTAGACAGATTTTTTTTGTGTTGCTTCTATTTAACCAAAAAACACCAGATATTAAAATGTCCTTTTTCCTTTCAGTATGTAAATAAATTTCGAACATCAGTCGAAAACCATGAAAAAGAAATCAAAGACAATGGCCTCCTTATACAAAAAGATGAACAAATCATAGATTTGTTGCCAGATGCTAATAAAAATGCAATAAACGATGCAGATAATATAATTAACCATAAAAAAACTATAGTAAATGATCAAAATGAAACTAAAACTACTTTACCTAATAACAAAATTGTTAATAATGATAAATTTGATATTATTAATGATAAAATAGACGACACAGTACGTAATGATACGAAAATCAATGAAATAGATAAAAATAAACAACTATTAGAAGAAATATTTCCATATGGCAACACAATTGAATTTGAAAATGGACAGATAACTCTAGAATCTATAGAGAAAAACAAAAGAGTTTTATTGGCTGAATTAAAAAAGTCATTGCCAGATGAGCAAATAAAAAAATTGAATTGTTTCTCAATGAAAGATATAGATATAGATAGTAAAGATTATATAAATGAAAAGATAGTTAATGTAGGTTTTGATTCAAAAGATAAATATAAAGATAAAGTGAATAGCTGGAAAGATACAAATGATTATGTTCCTTATTATATGGAGAAGAATCAAAATGGAAAGGATTTTGATTTTGATTATCAACCCAATTTGGAAGGACATCCTGGGCCAAGTCCTAGTGTCATTTTACAGGTAGGTTCCCGTATACGTATATATATTTTTAAATTTATTTAGGCTTCGATTATATCATTTTTTCATAGTAAATCCTTGTTGATCAATTTAGTGACATTAAAAAATATTGCAAGCTTAAGTTACAATGTTTGTAATCAAATAAATTCTAGGATTTGAATTTTATCTATGAAAGTCATTTATCTGTGAAAGATATCACATTTAAACAGGGTTATATACATTATAGTTTATACTGTTCTTATTCTTTTTTTTTTTTTGCCGACTAACGGCATAATTGATTGCCACATTTTGTGGAAACATACATTTGAAATGCTATCGTAATCGTAACCTAAAACTCGAGATTCCTTTTAAGTCTGGTACTTAAACATGAGATTTCTTTTTTTTTAAAATTCCAGGCACTAACCATGTCAAACGCAAACGATGGAATAAATTTAGAACGCTTAGAAACAATAGGCGATAGTTTCTTGAAGTTCGCTATCACCGCGTATTTATATTGCGCCCATCCCGCGGTGCATGAGGGGAAACTCTCCCATATGAGGAGTAAACAGGTTAGTGACAGAATGAATGATGGAGTAAATTCACAACAACACCCACCCATTCAGAATGAATAGAAGAATGACTGAGTGATTGATATTGGGTTACTTTTAGTTTAGTTTGTAAATGAATTAATGAATAAAAAATCTAAAAGATTTAGAGACTATAGACGCGAGTTTCTTGCCATCACCGCATATCTATATTACGTTCCCCAC
This sequence comes from Heliconius erato x Heliconius himera, assembly GCA_013421005.1. NCBI lineage: Eukaryota > Metazoa > Arthropoda > Insecta > Lepidoptera > Nymphalidae > Heliconius > Heliconius erato x Heliconius himera. The sequence goes on along the minus strand of JAATLQ010037035.1, from coordinate 39,381 downwards.
TTTCCGCCAAGTTCTGGAGGCATTGGGTGTTGAGTAGCGGAACTCAACGCATGAAAATATAAATGTAAATAAATATTTCATCTCCTCGAATGGGGATCGAACCCACAATCAGTCGACGCCACGACTGGCCTTAATAGCCTGGCTAGAGATGAATAAATGAAAAAATAACGAATGAGTGTGTAAATTTTATTTTCTTTTAGTTAAGGTAGTAAATAAATGACTAAAAACCCTTCAACGTTTAGAGACTATAGGCGTTAGTTTCTCAAAGTTAGCCATTACGGCGATTTGAAAATAAACAAGTTAATAAGTGAATATATTAACAGATGATTGAATGTTTTTTTACCTTAACGCTGTATCCCGTTTATAGAGGCAGAAGATATGAGATAAGCAGAGGAAACCTAGTGTTAAGACACTCTGTTTTGAGTTCTCTTAGTTTTCACCGCCGAATTTTTGAGACATTGCTTATTGGACGGTCGAACTCAACATCGAGTGTTGTGTACCAGGACGGGGAAATAAAAATACTTCATTAACTACGAAATGGCGGCCTCAATTATTGAAATATGTGATTTTAAAATTTTTTATCAGTTAGACGTCTCGTTTTGCATTTTCAATCGTAATATAGTTGTGATTTTTTAAAACAATTTTATTATATAGGCTGTAAAAAATAAAATATTTTCCATTAATCATTTTATTAATTCTGTTAATTATACAGGCTGTCCCAAAAACATAAAACAATTTTATTTTATTTTCAGGTGTCAAATCTAAATCTCTATCGCTTAGGCAGGAACAAGCGTCTTGGAGCTAGAATGATAGCTTCCAAATTTGAACCCCATGACAACTGGTTGCCACCATGTCACAAGCCACCGCCAACTTTACAACCTAATAGTGTGAGTTTGTGTGAAATTATGGATGATTTATAATGTTTTAAATGAGTGCCGAAGATTTAGTTACTCTTTATTGAGGATTCGCCCGCTTTCTTCTTTCTTCAGTTTTAAGTTTACTTCGCTTCGGTTACATATTTTTCTAAATGGATATTAAATAACTCTCTGTGAATCGAAAATGCTTTACACGTTTATGCTAGAATTTCTTTACATAAGAGAAATTAAGTTTCTTTACATGTTAAATTAGAATTAGTGTAAATTTTTTCATAATTTTTTGGCTTAAAATAAAACACACAAAAATAGTTTTTTTAGCTTCACGCTTTAACTTGGGAACCTAGTGTTAAAACACTCCGTCCCCATTAAGACACTTCCTTTCGCCACTTTCTGCCGAATTCTGGAGGCATTGCGTGTTGGGTGTCATATATATCTATGGCGTATATGAAATATTTAATTTCCTCGATTGGGAATCACATCCACAACCTTTCGCATTTGCAATCGCACGCTTGTGCCCCTGCTCTACGACTAGTCGAAATGTATATTTTTAATACTAATAGTTTTTAACTCGCTATATATATTTTATTCACAGGATGATACAAAAGAGAAAACTCAAACCACGGACGCTGCTGTGGATAACAGTGGCTGTTTCATACCATATAATTTGATAACACAACATAGTATACCAGGTAAGTTATAAAACAGATATATGGAGGAAGAAAGATTATTTACCAAAGTTCTATTTTTTTATAGAAATTACTTATATAGGTTGATTATAATGAAGTAGTACACATTATTAATACTCTTTTGTAATATGATGATACAGGTGCTCTTCGATTATTAAATATACTCATATATTTTTTTATTGCTATTATGTATTGTTTCAATTACTAGAGGCCGCGCCGCAGTTTGTTTGCCTCGTTATCAGAGCGAAGAATTGAAAATATTGAATATTTCATTTCTCCTAGTGGGAATCGAATCCATAACCTATCGCGTTTACAGTCACACGTTTGTGCCGCTGCGTTACGATTAGTTATTACTACCCACAGATAAATCAATAGCAGATTGCGTGGAAGCTCTCATAGGGGCCTACCTGTTAGAGTGTGGGCCTCGAGGTGCCTTACTATTTATGTCGTGGCTTGGTATTCGAGTCCTGCCTCAGCACATTTTGCCTTTGACCGAAGACCATCCATACGTAGTTAAATTTGAGAAGAGTGAGAAAATTGTGGATAAAGCTAAACCGGTAAGAAATTTTGAGTATTTTTTATAATATTATTATTAATTATCATTTTGATTCTGAAATATTATTGTGATCCTTCAAGATTTTGTATTTTTTTTGAGTTACATAACTTATTTTTAATGTGTTATGAATAGGACAATATTTCTTTTTAATCGACTTCTGTTAGAAAAGAATGTTATTAATTCGACTGTTTTTTTTTTTAATTGAATATATAGCAATTTATCAACATGCTAAACTGTGCTACACGTTTAATTAAATAATATTAAGAAAAGAAGAAAAATATTAGTACAGAGTAGTCGTTTTAATTTTTTGCACATTTTATATGTACAAAATGTATTTGTGCGAAACTGATCATATAAGAAGAATTTTAAAAATAAATGTAAAATTTTAAAGAAATCAATGATGTTTAATATTGACTTTCATCAACTTGGACTCAATTCCTAAGCCGTTGCGATTTACTTAATTATATAGGATTTTCTATTATAATATTGAGGCCGGTCGTGGCGCAGCGGCACAAGGTGTGACTGTAAAACCGACTGGTTCGATCCCCACTCGAGGAGATGAAATATTTACTTAAATTTATATTTCCATTTCTTCGCTCTGGTGTCGAGGTTAAGCGCGGCGTTGAGCTCTGCCATTCAACACGCAATGTCTCCAGAATTCGGCAGAAAGTGGGGAACAGGAGTGTTAATACTAGGTTCCCTCTGCCTACCCTGCTGTGTGCGGGATACAGCGTGAAGCTGATTTATTTTATTTTTTCTATTATAATATTTTTGCACAAACTTGATTGGCTCGTGTAATTTTTTTTTGTGTTGCTACAGTTGCAAAATTTTTGTCTAAAAATTTATTGTGAATTTGTTGTGTTCGTTTCCCCAAAAAAAAAAAATACATAAAAACCTTATTTTGATAAAAGATTACATGAACTGTATAAATATACCCATTCTGTCCTAGCATATTGTGAAGCAATTCTTAACTATATCACTATATAGTATGTCACAGGCCGTCACATTCCCTGTTGCAGAGAGCTCAATCAAAAGCCACGTCGCCCGCATCGTCGGAGTCGTCGTGCTCGGAGTCGGAGGCGGAGGAGCTGCGCGCGCCCGACCGCGACTGGGGCTGGCGGCGCCGCGCCGTGGGGGCCCTGCGCCCCTACAGGGACCCCGCGGGGCGCTGGTGGCAGGTTGGTACTACCATGTATATACAGGTGGAACTGTCAGCACCACTTTAAATAAAACCACAGTTTTAACTACTCTGTAAAGCATAAAACAATTAATTTTTTTTTTTTTCCGAAAAATTAAAAAATATTTTTTTCAAACAAAATAAATAATATTGTTGTAATTCAAAACACCATTTGTCAAGAACGACGCATACATAAACCTATGAAAGGGAAACCGCCGCATACGCCACATTCCGAAATCCAGTCGTAGCTATTGGCGGCGAAGTTCAAAGTTGATTAACCTTTAGTAGTATTTTTGTAGTAGAGGATAAACATGTATGGAATTAATATCTATTGAATATAATGCAGGGTAGCTGCCAGATAATGTAATAATACCATTGACTTTGAAAAGAGCAACTGTTGAGTTTCTTGCCGGCTCTTCTCAGCAGAACTGCCTTCCGAACCGGTGATAGATTTTTTTTTTGTTATATGTTCATTCGTTCAGTTCAGTGCTTATAAGAGTTTATTTGAATAAAGAATATTTTGAATTTCATTTTGTATTATGTGTTTACGTTATTGGTATCTATGCGTAACTGCGTCACACGAAATACAGGTATGGATAAACATCGTAAAACGAAAAAAGAATCCTACGTCTAAATTGTTGAGGTATCTTGATTAATTGCTTTAGGTATGGGCTTAAAATATTTTACCTTGTATGCTGTTCCCGTAAATGGGCTAAAATATTTTACCCTATATGTTGTTCCCGTAAATGGAGCACTGGCACTGGCATGTATATATTATATGTGTAGTAGTGACAAATCATGTTTTATATCAGAAAGATAAAAGAGGAAGGGATATTCTAAATTCCCTTCTTTAATAAAAAAAAAACAATAAACATAATCTAGCTTTACCTTTAATGTTACATAACTTAAAATATTTCTTATTTTAATATGCAAGTATTAACACTAGGTTCCCCCTGTCTACTCTGCTTTGTGCGGATATAACATGAAGCTATAAAATCATAAATATATATTTTTATTTCACAGCCAATTTACGGAGAACTAAAAGCTCCACCATCTCCACTCCTAAGGTACATAGAAGATCCTGAAGGGGAATTAGAACAAATGTTGTCTGGTAAATAAGCATACCATATTTAATTAAAAATTGCTTTTGCAAAAAAAAGTATCTATATGTGAGATACAAAACTGGAAAGATTATAAACATTTTAATGAAGTAATCTTTTATTATCTCCCTTTAGCAGGATAGAGGCCGTCGTGACGCAGGGGCAGAAGCGGGCGACTGTAAACGATGGTTGTGGGTTCAATTCCCATTCGGGGGAATGAAATATTTAATATTTTCATTTGTCCACTCAGGTAACGAGGCAAGGCATTGAGTTCAGCCACTCAACACCCAATGCCTCTCGAATTGGGCTTAAAGTGGAGAACAGCACTGGCTTAACGGGAACGGAGTGTAGTAACATTAAGTCCTTAGGTTAACTGTGCCTACCTTACCCTGCTATATGCGGGATACAGCGTGAAGCTAGAAAAATAAAAAAATAACAGGATAGGCAAGGAGAACCTATAAGATATGCCGTTCCACATCCCGTGTATTGGAGCTCAACGCCGCGCTTTGTTTTGTTACCAGAGCAAAAATTTGTTATATGATATGCATTTTTTATTCTCCTTCTTTACAGGTTACGACGCGTTAGAAAGAACATTACAATACAGGTTCAAAGACAGGTCGCTGCTACTCCAAGCGCTGACTCACGCGTCCCATCAGAAAAACAGATTGACCGATTGTTATCAGAGATTGGAGTTCCTTGGTGACGCTATATTAGGTGAGTTGTATCATTCGTTCATTCATTCATCCAATTGTTTCTATTTTTTTTTTGTTCTATGTTGTTATACATTGAATAAACTTAATTCATTCTCTGGTATCTATATACACTTATTTTTATAATGTAATCATTTATACAAGATGTTAACATAAAAGTGTTATTTGAAATAGATAAGTTACATTATTTTATAGTTTAATCTAAATCCGTTCAGTAGTTTTTGCGTGAACCAAACACACAAACATTCTCACAAACCTTTAAATTTATAATATTATTAGGATTAGGATAGAATTCGCTCTGCTTATATTCTACAGATTATCTAATTTAACCCGTCATTTATACAAAACTCACAGCCTCACTCATTTACTTGTTAATCAACTACACTTTTTCATTCATTCACCCGTATGTTTACTATCTATTTATGTATTGTTTACTCCTTCCAATCCATAATTTATAATCGCTTATACGAGGACCCACGACGCTAATTTGTCCTGTGTGTAAACAAATGTTTTAATGAATCTTGATTTACTATAAATCTGTTTATCATTAATTCAATCACCTTTCTATTATTTATTCAACTATGATTTAGATTTTGACTTAAATCTCTTTTCTTATTGGCTTGTGATCATCACCATATCCATCTGTAATTTATTTACTTAGTAGCGGGACTCAACACCGCGCCTATCACTCCCTCGAGTGGGAATCGAACCTCCAACCGTCGCGTTTACAGTCACAAGTGAGATGTCTAACGAATGATCCCGCCCCGCAGACTACCTGATAACGCGGCACCTGTACGAGGACCCGCGGCGGCACTCGCCGGGCGCGCTCACGGACCTGCGCTCGGCGCTCGTCAACAACACCATCTTCGCCACGCTGGCGGCGCGCCACGGCTTCCACAAGTACCTATACTCAATACCTTCACTTGTAGAGTTTTAAGTTTTGAGTTGCCAGTAAAAAATTAAGTCTTGGATTTTTTTACATTTGCAGCGTGGCATAGGCTTGGCTTCAATAGTGAATATGGAGTTTTAAATTTTGAGTTTTATGTCTTCAGTTATTATTTAAAAAATCCTGAGTCTTTGATTTTCTGGATCACTTGCAACTACTTGCTACTGCTATTCACTTACGAAATATTTAAATGTAGTGTATTGCAGGAGTAGTAGGATTTCTTTTTTTGGAAGACTACCGCTTCTCGAGTTGCTTTTTGATGTTATAAGTGTTGTAGGAGAACTTGAAAAGTCCCTCCTAAAAAGGAAAGTGGGAAAGCCCCTGATTAAACTTCGACTCGGAAAGCTACCAAAAGCCTTTTTCAAAGGATAGCATGGATTTTGAGAAAACTTTCAATACTTTGTATAAGTAGTAAGAATGATTCCTTAACTTGAATTCTTATATTAATTCTTATAAATTACATTGAAGCTAAAAACAGTATCACTGACTTACGAAATATTCAACGATAAGACTTTTTCAATGTTTAGTCAATCCGTATTTACAATATTTTCAAAATTTATTAGTATTTATATTTTAGATTTATATAAATGTTAATTTTATTATTTTAAACAATTTATATGCACTTTTAACTAAATTAGAAATATATTGTCTGTATTAAATACTACATATTTTAGTATTTTTAGGCTCACGCTTTATCCCGCTTATAGCAGGATAGGTAGAGGGAACCTAGCGTACACGGACACGGACACGATCAAAGAACGAAAGATTTGTTTTTTCAACATAAAATATATAATTTACAGATACTTTAGACACATGTCGCCGGGTTTGAATGAAGTTCTGACGAAATACGTCAAAATACAAGAGGAGAATGGACATTCCATTAGTGAAGAGGTTAGTGGGAGTATAAAATATTGTATCTTACCAATAATTAGCAAAAAACAGTTTGACACTGTATCCCGCATATAGCAGGTTAGGCGGAGGGAACCTAGTGATAGTACACCACAATCTCCATCACTGCCTTATTGTTGAGACATCACGAGTTTACGTAACTTAACACTACGTTTAGTCTTAGTAGGCAGTTTTTTTTATAATTATAAAGATTTATCCAAATAGAATTTGAACATACATCAACGTGAACATCAAATTTTCTAAAATGCTATGATTTTTGTTTTGTTTACGCTGTATCGTACCCATAGCAGGGTAAGCAGAGGGAACCTGGGAACCCAATGTTAAAAACTCCGTCCTCATTAAGACACTTCCCGTTTCCTATTTTCCGCCGAATTCTGGAGGCATTGCATGTTGAGTGGCGAGACTCAATGCCGTACTTTGCCTCGTTACCAATGAAAATATTTAATTTTCATTTCCTCGCTCTCTAGTGGGAATCGAATCCAAAACTTTTTTTTTTTAATAAAATTTCTTATCATCAGCACTACCTAATACAAGAAGATGAAATGGAGCAAGCGGAAGATGTAGAAGTTCCTAAAGCGCTGGGCGACCTGTTCGAATCCGTTACGGGGGCTATATTCTTAGATTCAGGTATGGTTTAAAATAATTGTCACTGTAAGTGTTATTTTATTTTAAATAATCGGCTGCATGCTGTATCCCGCACACAAGAGGGTATTATTATTATTGAGACAATTTTCGTGACATTGTGCGTTATGTGGCGGAACTCAACGTTGCGTTTAGACACGTTACCAGGGCAAGGAAAAAATGATTCCTTAGATTTAGAATAGAACCCACACAGTAATGTAGCTTATACATTAAAATTACACAATTTATATAATTCAGCTTCACGCTGTATCCCGCACACAGCAGGGTAGGCAGAGGGAACCTAGTGTTAAGACACTCCATTCCCCATTTTCTGCCGAATTCTGGAGGCATTGCGTGTTGAGTGGCAGAACTCAACGCCGCGCTTAACTTCGACACCAGAGCAAAGAAATGGAAATATAAATTTAAGTAAATAATTCATCTCCTCGAGTGGGGATCGAACCCACAACCAGTCGGTTTTGCAGTCACACCTCGTGCCGCTGTGCCACGACTGGCCTCTTAACTTGACCATAATATAATAATTAAAACAGGCGAAACACCGCGTGAGTCGCCAGGATATGGTGTTTTTGAGATATACACATGTATGTGCACACATATTCATCCATCAGAATGATCAATGTAATAGTAATTAGTCCTGTTAATCGGTGCTTCTACTGTGTCTTTCTCTTGTCCCTCAGGCATGTCTCTGGCGGCAGTGTGGCGCTCTGTGGGCGCCCTCCTCAGCGCGGAGCTCGACGCGTTCAGCGCCGCGGCTCCTAAGTCGCCGGTGAGGGAGCTGTTGGAGGCTGAACCTGATACCGCTAAGTTTGGGTGAGTTGTAGGTGCACAGTAAAATATATATAACATGCGTGCAACTGCAATTGCGACGAATGTGGATTCGATTCCCACTTGGGAAGATGAAATATGTTATATTTTCATTTCCTCGCTCTGGTAACGACGTAAAGCACGACGTGGAATTCCGCAACTCAACACACAATACCTTAAGAATTTGGCGGAAAATGGGGATGAGAGTGTCTTAACACTAGGTTGCCTGTGCTATAGCGTGAAGCTAAAAAAAAGAGTCCAAATGTTACAAGTATCCATCATTTATATTCAATTTACAATATTTAAACATTTTGTTAACATGGCCTTAAATGAATATAATTTTACCATATGTTGTTTACAGTAAACCAGAACGATTGGCCGACGGTCGTCGAGTCCGTGTCTGTGTGGAGGTATTCGGTAGGGGCACTTTCAAGGGGGTAGGGAGAAACTACCGCATAGCTAAAGGAACGGCGGCCAGGTGCGCCCTGCGACACCTGCGGGATACTAAACCTAGATAACATGAGGCCCCTCATAGGACCTCGTATAGGGCTCCTTGGTTATAGACGACCTAAATGTATAAAACTTTATAATGTAATGATTTAAACATTTTTTTTTGTGTAATAAACTTGTGTGCGTTTGATTTTTTTTAAAAGAATTTATAATTATCCGATTTTAATATTTTTTGCAAGGAAATGGTAAGAAATTGTCGTATAACGAAAAGATATAAAAGGAAAAGTTAGATAAGCTCTAAGGTGTCTGCGGGATTATAGGCCCCCAATAAGGCCACTTAGTTGAAGGAGGTATAAATATATAGAAGGCGGTTATAGGCTTGAAAGTATTTTTATAGGACTTGACGATGAATGATAAGTTAAGAATTTAGGTCCATTTGTTTGTAAAAAAATGTATTTGTATAGTGTTAACTTTAATATAGGTCATAATTGTGAGTTAAAAGTACTGATTCTTATTAAACCTTACAGACAGATTCAAGGCCCCCTACTAAAAGGGGGCCTGGTCTTACAGAATCTAAGAAGTATTATATTTCTTTTAGTATTTGATAATCACTATGTATAAGTAATGTATTAATGTGTATAGTAAAGTTTGTATGTAGAAAAGGGGGACTTAATGAGAATTAAGTGTTTTAACACTACGTTCTCTTTGCCTCCCCTGGTATGTGCGAAATACAGCGGGAAGCAAAATAAGTAAAGAATAAGGTACGTTTTTTAGCGTTACGCTGTATCCCCCACATAGTAGGGTGGGCATGGAATCTGCCAACCTAGTGTTGCGACACTCCGTTTCCCACTTTCCGCCGAATTCTAGAGTGCGTGTTGAGTGGTGGAACTCAACGCCGCGCTTTGCCTCGTTACAAGAGCGAGGAAATTAAAATTTATCTGAAACTTTACTATTATTATTAGAAATCGAATGTAATTTAGATTAGTAAATTAATAAATATGTAGTTGAAGCGGGCAAAGCCGCGAGGTAGTCACTATCGCTATTATTAAATATTTAATTTCCTCGAGTGAGAATCGGACCCATATCTGTCGCGTTTACTGTCACACGCTTGTACATTCATCAATTACTATTTTATAATTGTAATCCTTATAATATAATTGCAAATGTTTAAAAAAATATTTAATTAAATATGCTACATGTGAAATGTTTGTTTTTTAATTTAATATTACTTAGTTGTAAAGAGAAGGAACAGGAGTGGGGAACGGAGTGTCTCAACACTAGATTCCCTCTGCCTACCCTGCAGTGTGCGGGATACAGCGTGAAGCTGATTATTAGTTGTAAAGAGAAGCGCCATTTTCTCTTAATCGTTAAAGTTATTTAACCGAATCTTAGGTTTTTGTAATTGCCTACTATTTGTATGTAAAATGTATTAAATTTGATGTCCAAACAGAGTGATGACTTTTATACTCTCTCTCTCTCTTAAATGAATTTTATAGAGAGAATTTGTGGTATTGTGAAGTGAGAAGTTGAGAAATTAATTACAAATTCTCTCCATCTCACCATTCTCTCTTTTATCGAGAATGGTTATAACATAACGTTAAACTAGGGCGAGCATTTTAACCGAGCGCTTTCTCAAACTGAACGTTTATACAATATAAATAGTAATTTTATGGCCAAATTTAAATTTGCTATCTTAGTTGTTAGCGCTTAAGACATTGCAGTTTAAGCATTTCTAGTTGTATGTAAGTTTTATACAATTGACATTTAATATTAAAATATGTCATATAATCTGTGGTTGTTTTGTTTTATTTGTGTATTACTTAATTAGAAATGAATTACAGTTTTTATATAGTGTTCGATATCCGGTCATCGATCATTATATTTTAATCATTTTCATTTTACCACCTTGGTAGATAAGACTCTGCATTGAGATCTGTCACACAACACAGAATATATAGAAAACTAAGCCAATAATAGAAACAGTCACTTTAAGCTAGTGTTGCCAAATTATCGATAGTTTCGCGATCGATAGTTTTAATCTAAAAAAGCCTATACGATCGATACAACAATCGATAGTATCGATCTTATCGATACTATCGATTCTATCAATAGTTTAGAAGAATACAATACAATCGGCTAAGTGCAATACTATCGATACTATCTGTAGTATCGTATCTCCTAATCGGAAATTAATCAATACAATCGATAGTATCGATACTATTAAATGTCTAGGATACAATAGTATCGATAAAATCTATAGTATCGATACCATCGATTATTTTGCACTATCGATTATATGCTAATTTACGATAGTATTGAGTATGATTCTTAAGCTTAATTACAAGAT
>JAATLQ010037035.1:12583-28082 GCA_013421005.1 Heliconius erato x Heliconius himera | reverse complement strand
TAGCAATTAGTTACGTACTGCAACTAAGATGTTTCTAATATCATAATGATTGGTTACTACACATGAAAATAATAAGCAATACTATCGCAAATTAGCAAGCAATCGATAGTTCACAATAATCGACAGTATCGATACTGTTCATATTATCGTTTCCTAGAAATTCAATAGTATCGATACTATCGATAGTATCGATGTCTTTCTGATTTGGAGATACGATACTATCGATAATATCGGTAGCATTGCATTTGTCCGATAGTATTGTACCCTTTTGAACTACCGATAGTTTCGATACTATCTCTTTAATCGATACTATCGATTTTAATATCGATAGTCCTTCTATCGGACTACTATCGATAGAATATCGAATTCCGATCGATAGTCCACTATCGATCGGCAACACTACTTTAAGCTCCTACTGCTTACTCTGCTATGAGAAAAAAAATTGTGATGCTACTTTTCTTTTTTTCATAAAAATTAACTTCGTGTTCTGGTGCAATTAAGAGAAGAGCACTTAGTGTGCTCCAGAACACCCAATTCTCTACCTCTATCTGAAAACCAGTAACTTTCAGCTCATTCATACATTTTAATAATAATAATAATCTTTATATCAGACTAAATCCATATAATTTTGTTAGTATATGTTTGCTTAATCTATGTTAGTAACATTATTATAATTTATTTATCATATTATCTTTTCTGCCCATATTTTTTATGGATTTTTCTAGCCTCACACTGTGTGTTGTGCTATGTGGGACATAGCAGGATAGGCAGAGGAAACCTGAGAACCTAGTGTTATGAGACTCCATTCCCATCAATACACTTGCTGTTCCCATTTTCCTCCAAATTCATTTCATTCATTGTGTGTTAAGTAGAGAAACCTAATGCCTAGCTTTGCCACGTTTTCAGAGAAATTAAAGCATTAAATATTTCATTTCTTTGAGTGAGAATCGAATCTTACAACCTGTCGCGTTATAATCGCATACTTGTGCCCCTACACCACAACTGGGATCATTTTTATGAACCAAATATCTATTTTGGGGTTGAATGTGCTCTCTTGCCTAGAATTTAAGTTTCTCACTATTTAACAATAAAAAATATGATTAAACTAAAGGGCTTCGCCCCGGCTCCCTTCAATCGACAATTCTGTTGCTTTGCAAATTGAAAAATTAAACTCAAGATTTTTTTTTGTATTATGAGTTATGACTTAGAATAATTACAATAGTTGATTGATTAGTTGTTTAAACATCATCCAATATATGGCTAGAAATGTAAGCTAAACACTACTTACAGTCACTAATGAGTCATTCCTTTAAGAGCATGTTAAATGATAAGAATGGAGAAACTTTTGCTTATTTTGTTGCACAATAACAGATTATGGTAAAATATTAGTAATGTTATAGAAATAAAACAACAAAATCCTTATCAAATACGTAATTTAATTTAAAACAAAACACAAACATACAGTCATCACTTTTTGTTTTTATTCTGCGGCCTACCTACATTACCTCCACCTCGGGCTAGTGGGGCTGGTCTGCCTCTATTGCCAAAGGCTCCCCTACTGCCTCCTCTACCAGATCTCATGTTTTGACCTCCCCTACCCTTATTAACCTCGCCTCTACCCCTGGCTTTAACCTGAGTCTCTTCTTTCACCATATCAATAACCTCATCGGGTATTCTCAAGTATTTGATAGTACTACCTCTGATATAACATTCAGGCATTCTCCAGAACTTGTCGCCGTCTCGCGAAGTGCAAATAACTTCTCTTAAGTTAATATTCATCCAATTATCACAGCTAACTAGATGACCGTTGTAGGTTTCACCATTTTTTAATTCTACCAACATCGGATGGTTTTGAGCTGTACGTAATAATGAAAGTGGAAGCATTTTGTAATTTTTATTTTTTAGTATTACAGTTTTTAATAATTTTAAACGTAATCGGTTTATTTATTTACGTTAAATGTCACTTTTCATTTGTAATTTGAGGTTATCTTTGATTTGTTTTTTTTAAATACAACTACGCTTTGAGCAAACAAAGACTGTAGCTTACACAGCCAAAAAATATATATATATATATACTAAAAAGAATACTACTTTATAAAATTATTTAATTTAATTGTAATGTTTAAAATAATTATAAGCAATAAATATCTTATATTAATATTCCATACACATTATAATAATAGTTTTTTATGACGTCACATCAATCATATGGTTTATAACAAAACGTCAAATAATATCTTTTGTTGATACCGGATAGTTTTAGGAGAAATTAATATAATTACATTTTATTAAAATAATTATTATTAAATACTTCATTACACGTCCATAAATGGTAAGATAATACATTTATTTAGAATATATAACTCTGTAATCAGTAAAAAAATTACAGTTACAAATTTCATAACATTATATTTTTGTTGAAGTAACATAAATATACTAGAAATCGGTAAATTTTGATCATATTTTTATTTTTTAATCTTAGATACAATTAAATTTAGTCTTAAGAGATTTACTTTATATATCAGCCTGTCGGCATTTTCTTTCCATTATGTGCCACCACGTTTTCGTGCTACTTATGTTTCCTTTCTTTTTATCCCTCTTATTTATATTATAGTTATCATTAAGATGATTATGTTAAAATAAAATATCATTTTCTTTGTTTATACTATAATTATAAAAATGTATCATATAGCATATGAAGTAATTAAACTTTAAATAAAAATGGTATATTACTTAGGACAAAATTTAAATGAACATAATTTAAATTTAATAATTATTTAAATTGTGTGAAAGTTTTAAATATTTGTTAATTATATCATACATAATCATGTATAATGTAAATCTATATATGGATGTATACCCATGGATACAGTTATTGTTATATCATAACCAAGAAATAAAATGAATGTTTACATAAATTGTAGCCATGTTTTATTCTGATGTACATATTGGCTATATTACTATAAAGTTTCCTTTACAACTGTTCAGTAATTTTGCATGAAAATAGAACAAATATCTATCCTCATAAACTTTCACATTAATAATATTAATAGGAAAGATAAGAAATATAGTGATATAAGTATAAGCAGAAATATAGGTAAGTCTAAAAATCATACAATTTTTTAGATAAGTACAACATGCCTCAAGCAAGACGCAAAACACCTTTCAGTGGCAAAGCAAAGAAACAGCAGCTACAAGTTAAAAAACAAAATAAAACATTACTTATGTCAAGTAAGTACATGTTTTTTTATATTTAGTGTCTAAGATAAAGTGCGGCATTGAGATTCACCACTCAACACATAAATGCTTATAGAATTTGGTTCTCGTTCGCGCTCTGCTTGCAATACAATGTGGAACTAAAAAAAATAGTTATGACAAATATGCACTCTTTATGTATAGTATATAGCAAACGCTATAAAAGTTTGCTTCACCTTCCCTACCATGTCTAATTTTAACATAGTTTTAGTGTTTACTAATATATTTATTTTGTAAGTATGGAATAAAATTTTTAAAATTTTAAAGAGAATTGTGTATGATACTTATGATCATTCCTTAAGTTCTGTGGGTTACATCAAAATTATTATTGTAGTGCTTATAGTCTTGTCTTGATAAATTTAGTATCCAACACAAAGAAAATTTAGAATTTTTTGGGAAACATACAAATATTAGAACATGTTTAATTTCACATCTCATGAATATGGAAATTCTTAAATGTGTACTGTAATTAAGAAGTTCAATTCAAACTACTAGTTCCTGAGATGAGATTATTCAGACATACAAACACTTCATCTTTATAATATACATTATTTTTGTTACATTATTTTTGTTACATTATTTTTGTAGTATACATTATTTTTGTTATACTTCCAGCATCTTCAAACACAAATCCCTATGATGTAGTGTCAGTGAACTATCAACCAAACCGTTCACGAGGTAGAGGTGATGCCAACAGATATGCATTGAAATTCTATAGAGAGACTGATGAAGAGCTTAAATTAAAGAAGGAAGAGGCTTTGTGAGTGGAATTTTTCATTTTTAGGTCTAAAATTTTCATATTATATGTATACAATATATATAATATTGTAAACATATTCAGTTTTTACACATTCAATATTGATGATGTTTGCTCGGAAAGCTTATAATGGCCAATATTTTAAAAGAATAACTGTTGAGTTTCTTGTCAGATCTTTTCAGCAGAAATATCATCCTCGCCAGTGGTAAGACCTGATGATCCTATAGGACTGACACTACTGACATTTCTATGTAAGTTCAAAAGCTGTTGTAATGATCTTAATTCCAAAACTATTCATCGTTTAAATATTCCTGAAAAAAAAATACACGGTATTAAGTTCAGCGACTCGACACGTAATCTGAAAGAAGACGATTCGGCGGTGCGTGGGGAACGGAGTATCGTAACACTAAGTTCCCTTGCCTCCCTTCTAAATGCGGGATAAACCGTGAAGCTAAAAAAATATATTGGACACAGAAATTGACTCACTGACTGGAATTTCCTTTATTTTTATAGAAAATCACTGAACCCAGTATCAGAGAAAGAAATGGAAATAGATCCAAAAGATTTTTTTCCTAATGAAGTTTCATTTCCGAAAAGACCTCTCTGGGATTTTTCAATGACACCAGCTCAATTGGACGCGCAAGAGCAGAAATATTTTAGAGTAAGTTTGAAGTGTTTTAGGGTAAGCTAAAAATTTTTTGGAGTGAGTTAAAAATATATTAGGGTAAGCCAGAAATAAATAAACTGATTAACCATAGATTTCACATGAAGCTATTTTCGCCTACTAGTATATAATAAACGGAAGCGTCACCGCTCCTTCTACGTGAACAGCACATAGGGTAAAATATTTTAAACCCATACCTAAAGAAATTAATCAAGATACCTCAACAGTTTAGATATTTTAAAAATAAATATATTAAAAATAAATATCTTAAATATTTTTTTATCTTGTTTGGTTTAATTTATTACTTTTATTTAATTACATTTTTTTTTTTAAGGAATACGTACAGAACATACAAAATTCTGAAAATTGGAAAGATATGTCGTATTTTGAGTTAAATCTTGAAACATGGCGACAATTGTGGCGAGTTTTGGAAATGTGTGACATTTTACTACTCATCGTAGACGTCAGATTCGCTGTGAGTATAAAATAAAACAATACAGTAATTTATTTTTAATTTTAATTTTTTTTTTGTTTTTAGAATACTCTAATTTATGAACTTTTATTCTGGTTTTTGGTTAAAGAAAGTGAAATATTGCCTGCAATATTTCACGTTAATGATTTACTGAGTTTGGAACAGAGTATCAAGAGACTCCGCTCCTCACACACTGGCCGATTTTAGAAATATTGCTTTTTGAGTGGCGGAGCTCAACGCCGCGCTTTGTCTTGTTAGCAGAGGAAGATTGAAAATAGTAAAAATACTATTAGGTCACCAAATTCTAACTCAAAATATTGTTTATTCAAATGGGTTTTTTATTGTTCTATTTGTTCTATTTTTGGATTGTCCTAGATTCGGCAATAAACTTAACAGTTGTTTTTTCAAAAATACGAAATATCTGAAAAGATAAAGAAACAAAATATAGATATTTTTTTATTTTAAAAATCTGTTTTACCGTTATTTTTTTATTCCATTTTGCCTTAGCCATATTTACCTAAATTACCTTGATAAACGAGTGAAATAAAAAACGAGGAGCTTATACTTCAGAAACAAAAAGAAGATACAAAGTAATAGCAATGTTTTACCATTAGGTTCCCTCTGATTACCCTGTGCGATAAACTATGAGATAACCTAGATTCACGCTTTATCCCTAGCGGAGTATTAGTGTTTAGTATTCTGTGTATCTCTTCATTCGATTAGCTATATAAAATATATATGTATATTACTTACCTTATCAGTATTTACCTAAACTTACTTCAATGTTTTACCCAATTTCAGGGTATGATGTTTCCGCCGTCCCTTTACGAATACGTAGTGAACGAGCAAAAGAAAAATATGATTTTAGTTCTAAATAAAATAGACTTAGTGCCCGCATCACTAGTGGCTGCGTGGAAGGAATATTTGGTCAACAAATGTCCGGGATTGAGAGTAGTGTACTTTACGTCCTGCCCCGGATATAACTTGGCTGGCGCGAGTAGTGATAAAGCTGGTGAATATTTTTTGTTTCTTTTTTGATTTAGTGTAAAAAGAAGGGTATGTAGAATAGTTTTTGGTTTGTTGGATAGTTTTGAATACTTTTTTGAGTGGAAATTGAACTTGGAACCATCGTGTGGGTAGATCAGGAAAGGATGTGTAACTATGTTTCTATATTTTTTTAATATACTAATTATAAATTGTAAATATTAGTATAACTTTATCAACAATCAAAATATTTTATAATACGCTCATACGCTGTATATTAGATACGCTGGGATCCGGCCATTGAAGTTTTATTTTTAAGTTATAACGCGGCGTTGAATTCCACCAGTCAACACTCGTAATAATTCGATTTTTATTTTATTCGAGCGTCGTTTGAACAAAACAGCGGAACAGCCGCTAAAAATATATAGATCCTAACAATATTGTCTCATAATGAACCACAATACATAAATAAAATAAAAAAAAATGTAAATTAAAAAATATATTAAATTATGCCAGTAATTGTAATTGAGTGGTTGTGGGTTCGATCCCCACTCGAGGAGATGAAATATTTACTTAACTTTATATTTCCGTTTCTTCGCTCTGGTGTCGAGGTTAAGCGGGTTCTTGAGTTCTGCCACTCAACACGCAATGCCTCCAGAATTCGGCAGAAAGTGGGGAACCGAGTGTCTTAACACTAGGTTCCCTCTGCCTACCCTGCTGTGTGCGGGATACAGCGTGAAGCTGACTTAATTAGATTTTTATTAAATTGTGTGTTTTTTGTTTTATATATATAAAAGGTCTTCAAGTAAGACGTCGCAAAGGCCGTCAAAGAATGTGCGCGGAAGGAGCAACGAAACTTCTCGAAGCTTGCAAGGACATAGTGAAAAATGAAGTGGACCTAACCTCATGGGAGAAGAAGATTAAAGAAGAGACCAATGTGGAGTTTGAGGAGGATGAAACTGAAGTTGGTGAGTTTTGAAGTTTGATATATAAAAATTTCAAATCAGTCAAACTCAAAAATGCCCAGCCTTATCGGTTTTCTCATTTTTAATATATAATTTTGTATTGAATAAATAATTCTTGGATATGTATACCTCCGTCCCGTAAACAAAGCGCGGCGTTAAGTTTTACGATTCAACACGCAAAATATCGATTTCAAAAATTAACATAACCTTTAAGTACAGAATGGATCTATTATATAATGTCTTGACACTGAGTTTTCTCTGCTATGCTTGGCATAATGCATATAACTAAAAGAAATATTACACATATTACACATAGATTAACTTTTAACACAAGGTTCCCTTTGGCTACTCTGCTATATGGGCGATAGTTGTATCACCCTGAAACTAAACAAAATATGAACATTACATTACCCCAAAACTCAAATTGAACCTAAAACTTAATGTAATTATTCCAGGTGAAACAATAATAGAAAAAGCAGACACAACATATTACACACACGAAAAATATAAAAATGGCGTCCTAACAATCGGTTGTGTGGGACAACCGAATGTGGGGAAGTCCTCCTTGATGAATGCCATAATGGGGAAGAAAGTCGTGTCCGTGTCCAAGACCCCCGGACACACTAAACACTTTCAAACTATATTTTTGACACCACAGGTGAGTTAAAGAAATTATAGTAGTTTCGACTTGATACCGTCTCCAGTTCCTAAAAGGATAAATAACGTAAAAACATAATGTTTAATGAAGCTACGCCACATACTATGTCATATCATTATTAAATATTGGAATATTTCAAAATTGCAATATTACATTATCCTTTGAATTTATTTTGAATAAATTTAAAATTTTATAATTAAAATATTTTTACAAAAATAGTTGGTACAGGTTGGAAGTGTCAGCAACACCTATTATTCTCTACATGCTGTTCCCGTAAAAGGAGCGCTGACACTTCCACCCTGTATATGCAGCATGCCATGTACAGACAGTGATTAGTTATAGTTTTATTATATGTTTAGATTTTTATAATAATTTTTCACACACAGGTTCGTCTGTGCGATTGTCCGGGGCTAGTTTTTCCATCAAGAGTGCCCCGCTCCATACAGATATTAATGGGTTCATATCCGATTGCACAATTGAGAGAGCCATACACTACTATACGGTAAGATATTTATAATTTTAACCTTGTCTGAAGTTGCAGGTTTAAATCTCGCAACATAATTTTATTTAAACGTTGCCTAAAACAGTATTTTTCTTTCCCGATTGTGGAATAAAAACTTAAACATATTAAAAGTATGGTTTTTTTTATTCTATTCTAGTTATATAGCAGAACGCATCAATCTCCCTCTCCTCCTACGTATGGAGCATCCGGAGCACGATGACAGCTGGTCGGCGCGCGACGTGTGCGACGGCTGGGCGAAGAAACGCGGCTATTTGACCGCTAAGGCAGCTAGGTGAGTGCGGGTGGAATTTAGAGGAAATAATAGTGATACTTATTTAGAAAAATACTTAATTAGAAAACGTATAAAAATTTAACGTATAATAGTTTCTCTCTTGCCAAACAATAATTCTTAGTAATTATCTTTGGGTAGCGGAAATTTGTAAAAATCTCCCCACAGAGATGCTAACAACATAAGTTGTAACAAGCGTATAAAAATTTCGACGTAGCTTGGCGAGAACGCATGGCTTAGCGGTCAGAGCGCCTGGTCGGTTTCCAGGAGGCGCGGGTTGGAGTCTCACTACGTTCAAATTTTTATACGTTTTCTAAATAAGTATTTTTCTTTCCTAAGTGTGGAATAACACTTTAAAAATGTTTAAAAAGAATAGTGATGTTTTTCTCTGTTTTTTTATTTTTTTTAAATATGTTTTATCTAAAAAAAATATCGAGATAAGTAGAAAATGGCATTTAGAACAGAAAATGGGGATGCTTTTTCCTTTTTTTCTTCTTTTGTATGAAACACCCAGCACGCACTGCAGATTTTTTTAAACATAGTGTGTTGTGTGGCGGAGCTCAACGCCGTGCTTTGTCATTTTACCAGAGTGAGACATTAATAAACATTTCTAAAGTGATAACCCAATGCATAATCGTCCCGTTGGAAACATAAAATTATTAATTTCTTTTCGTGACACTCGAACAGGCAAGCGTCCCGCTTACAGCTACACCCTACGCCATGGTACATACTTAATTATTTTGGTTATAATTTCAATAATTTATGTATGTATTTAATTGAAATTTTATGAATAACTCTTGTCTTTATTTTTGTCACAGATTAGACACGTACAGAGCGGCCAACGCGTTACTAAGAATGGCACTGGACGGTAAAATATGTTTATGGCTGAGACCGCCCAACTTTACGGAAGAAAGAGGTAGTTTGTGTTTTATTATCTATATATTTTTTTTGTATTTTATTATATTGAAATGTGCTATTGGTTATATTGAAGATATATAATTTTTCTTATATACAAAACGAAAAATCCTTATGAAAATAAAGACAGGCGGACAACAAAATGATCTTCACTTTGTCTTTATTTTCATCTGTTCATCTCTCACGTCTCTTTTTTCTCGAAGAAGAAATTCGTACCGAAGAATCGATGGTCGTGTTCGGTTCTTTAGTGAGTAATGTGGATATTTTTACTTCAACTAATTATTAAATTAAAAAATTAATAATTGGTACGGAACCCTTAGTCCCCGGCGAGTCTGACTAGCACTTGATGAGGTTTTTAAATAAGAAACATTGATTTTTTATTATTTTCCACAGAAAAATATGAAAGTTGCGAAGAAATAAAATATATAAAGTGGGTACAAGCGCTAACCGAGGAAGAAGGTGAGATTTCACTCTCGGATTCCGAAAGAACTAATTCAGAACAGAGTTCCGGAGAAACGGACGAGGACGAACATACAGAGATAGCTAATAAATTTGCAGCGTTGGCTAATGAATAAAATAGTTTTTTGCTTTTTTCTGTGTCTCGTATATAGCAGCAGCAGAGAGAACCCCTAGTGGACGCTTTGTTTTGTCACCTAAGTAAGAAAAAAACATCAAATTTATTTCCCCGAGTTGGAATCAAACCCACAAGCATCGCGTTTACAGTCACACGCTTTGCCTCGACGGCCTCATTTTTGTTTTTTATAAGAAAGAGTAAGTTGAAATGTTAGTAAATGTTAGTTAGTTGTTTGGTTGTACGCGTTAATCTCAAAAACTACTGGTTCGAATTGAAACATTCTTTTTGTGTTATATATTCCGTTTATTAAGGAAGGTATATAACCTTTGTCATGACGCGGACGAAATCACTTGTGAAATCTCCGTAACGAATATTAATCTTTCATATTAATGTATTTTATGTGAAATATATATTTATGTATGTTTGTTGTGTCTTTTTTTACTTATTACCTTCCAAAAAAACCTCTGACATTGAATTCTTAAGCATACTAAGAAAATATTTAGTTAAGACGCCAGTCTTGTCGCAGGGACATAAGCTTGTCAGATCACATGTGTGGATGTAACATCACATGTGAGAATATTAGTTCACATGTGTGGATGTGACATCACATATGTTGATGAAGGTACTTGTGTCGATGTCAGACATTCACATATGTGTCATGTCAGAATATTTTTAAAATTATGTAGATGTGTAAACGCACATCCGCTTTGAGCGAGTGACATCCGAGAACACATTATCGATATTGAAGAGAGATAACGTAAAAAGCATGAGGACCCTTTGAAAGGTAAGTGTGAAGAGATTGATGACAGTAGAAGAGCCGAAAGACCTCTTTCGGCTCTTCTACTATGCAAAGCCCGTAGAGCTAATAAAAAACAACAAGAGCATCTATTAGTTAATATTAAAACAAACATAGTGTAAAACACAATTCTTTGGGAAGCTTTTACTATATCTCTATTTTGTCTCTCTTGAGATACTTCTATGAAGAAAGGCTCTAGGGGCACCTATGCTTTGAATATTATCTATCTTTTGAGTATTCGAAGCGATCATCCTTTTATCTTACTACGGATGGCCTTTTGAATTTCGAATAAAATAGAAATGCAAAAATTTTTTGATTGTCTCTTAAATGTTCCTAATATTCCAATGTAACGGGATAAAAAAAAATATAATAATATAAATCATGACTTCTAGTAATGATAAGAATTTATTTCAATTATAATCAGGGGGGAAGAAGCAGCGCTCCTTTTACTGAAACTGCATAAAGGGAAAAATATTGCAAAACCTAAAGAAATTAATCAAGGTACCTCAACAGTTTAGATGTTGTTTTTTTTTTCATTGCACGATTATTATCCAAACCTGTATTTCGTGTGACGCAACATACACATACTACTATAAAAATACTACTAAGAGTTGCCGATCTTCTACCTTTCATTCATATAACACATAACCGAACGAGAAAGAACGATATTTTTCGTTCTTTGTCACGCAATTACCTATTTTTTATAATAAATCTAAACAACGTTCAAAGGTCTTATTATTTTTTTTTAATAAAATCCTACTTTATTTTTTTTACTTTATTATGAAATTATTTCGAAATAATGCATGGTTATTGAACCACCCACAAAATTAAATTCAAAATTTTTAACACACAAAATGATATTGAACTACGATAGATAAGTACTTACAATTAACATTACTTACTATTAAGTTTAAATTTAAGTTGTTTTAAGTTTTAAGTGTCCCCCTGAAGCTTCTACTTTTTCTGGCGAATGTATAGCTTTGCTTGAAGACATATTGTTTGGAGTCGCACAATTTAAAAAAAGTTGATATTTTTACAGATTGCTTAAGTGCTTTGCAATCTTTGTTGCAAAATCCTCTCCGTAGCCAATCTAATTTTCATCTTGACCTCAAAATTAGGGAGGCTTTGTATCGCTGCCACGTTCAAGTTTCAACATATATTAGAAGCGTAACTCCCATACATAAAAAAATTGACCATTGCTTTACATGTTTATACTACTAGCGCCCTCTAAACGAGCACCAACAAACTTTTAGAAAAAAAAATTTTTGGTTACCGTGGTCTTGAAAACCTTGAATTTCATCAAGTTCACGATTATAATATAAATGTTTTTTTATGGATATTTAATTAAATGACAAAATACAAATGTTGTTCTGATCATCATGATTTTGGGCCATTTTTTTAAAACATAAAATATATGTCCATTTATTCCCGGTTTTAAAGGCACTCTGTTCAGCAGTTTATTCACACTACTTTGACTTGGTAGTGCAAACATTGTTCTTAAAAGTCTATAACATGCTGGTGATCGTTTATAAATAGTAAATATGGCAAAGGTATTCATATTTAAATTGCACAACTTCTGCACATTTTCTTCCTCTGTTAATGCTTTAATAACATTTGTAATTTTATTATTTTCTATTGTTTCCTCAATCTCATTACTTCTTTTATTCTCTTTTGGCACACATTATATAATTTCAATTCCTTAGAACTCATATCACAATTTTTTTTCATATTCAAAGAACTGAGCATCCCTTTTCTTTTTTTAGAAGAATGAGTCAGTAAACATGTTTCTGCCAACTTTGGATTTACCACAATATGATCTGCATTCTGAAATACAAACAGTTTTGTATATTTTTACAAAAATATATCTATAAGTATTTTTTTCTATGTAAATTATTAACACGAATTTTATATATAAATATATTATTAATGATAAAATGTGTGTGAAATGAAAAAATCAAAGTGAATCAAATCAGCTTCACGCTGTATCCCGCAGACGGAACCTATTGTTAAGACACTCCATTCCCGACTTTCCGCCGAATTTTTGGAGGCATTGCGTGTTGAGTGGCGGAACCCTACACCGCGCTTTGCCTTGAAACCAGAGCGAAGAAATGGAAATATTATTTTCATTTCCTCGAGTAGGGAATGAACCCACATCCGTCACGTTACAGTCACACCCTTGTGTCCCTGGGCCACGGCGGCCGGACAGTTATATTTAAGTATGTGTAAAATAATAACATAAAGAGGCTGAAATGGTAATGGACTAGCCATATTATGAGATCCAATAAGAAAAAATGGACAAGAAATATAATCGAATGGTGTCCTCGAGATGGAAAACACTGAAGAGGCAGACAAATAAGACGCTGGGAAGACAATCTGCCCAAAGGATGGAGAAGAGCAGTAAGGGACCAATTGGAGTGGAATAGTCTGGAGGAGGCCTTTGTCAAAATGACAAGCTGACTCAAAAATGTGTATTAAAATTGTTTTATAAATGTTGTTAATTATATCATAAATAATTTAATTGTATTGCTAATGTCAAAATTTAATTTAATTGTTATTTTATAAAGAATGAATATAAAATAACTTTTATATGTAAAAGTCACAGATATAAAGACTATTATTATTATTATAAAATAATAACATACATCTTCTTTTGTTGTTAGTTCAGGTGTGACTTTAATTTCTGCAAGTTGTTGAACAAAATAATTTGTTGTAATTTGCTCATTAACATTTTCAATTGGTGTTAATGCATTCCAGAAGTTGCATCATTTTAATTGTCTGATAATCAATCTGTAAAAATTTTTAAAATATTAATTCTAGTTAGCTACAAGAAATACAAAATAGCTAACAATATATTATTTAATTGCAAACTATAACTGTACCTGGTTAACATATTTTTTTTTATTTATAGGTAAATCATGTTGCTCATATAAATCTGGCACAGTGAATGGCTTCAGTATTTTTCTTTTAATAACATAAAATTGTGATGTACTAAAATGTATCCCACATAGGACTTTATTGGCAATAAATAGAGAATGTAATGATTCCATAGAAATCCAATCTTTAGTAGGCCAACAATATTTGGCCCAAGCCTGTGCCCTGAAAATATATGTAGTGTTGATGGTGAATAATAAAAGTCTACTCACATTTATCACTGAGTTTAATCAACACCAATTTAAATATACATACAGTGATAACACAAATGGTAAAATCACAATTAAACACGGTACAGTATATACAGGAAAGTCAACTAAATATATATAACATATAACAGAACACGAAAGATACAAATTTGAAATAAAATACTAAATAAAACAAAGGAACGTATGGAAAGCGCATCGAGTAGCAAGCATCGACTCTTATAATTAAATATATCGTCGACAAGAGGGTAGGCGTAAATATTACGACATCAGTTCAGTCTACGGCAGCGAGCGCTTTCATATAAATAAACTGAATACGAAATGATTACAGTCTGATCACTTACTTGGCACTATTATCCTTTCTTGGCTTAGGTAATCTGTGAAAGGAAATATCCAAATCTTGAGTACGTGTTTTACCACACTTAGCACATCTTCTATGATTGTTTTAAGACGTTTTTATTGGTAAACTTAAACTACGTAGTAAAATACAGGAACTAAAATATATATTTAAATAATGTAATTTTAAAACTATCAAGTAACTTAAATAATATGCAAAAACAATAGCAAACTCCATCAAAACTTGTAATGAAATTTCAAATATTTTTTTTAGTTTACAATTATTTCAGTTGCCAGTATATTTAATTTTATTAGAATTTTTTGGTCTATCTTTAAGGGGGTCACTCCATGTGACGGCCTGTTTTTTAGTCATTTTTAAGATTTTTTAAGCGACTAGTAAATAGATAGAGCTTTATTAAGTTTATTATCATTTATTAACATATTTTAACATTTGCAATATAAAGTAGTTAGAAATATGAGTTATATAGCGTTTTGAATACTCCGCCTTGAAAAAATGGGCTCGCACTTCCTCCACTATTACGGCTGATTGGCTTATCAGAAACAAAAAAAGTAAGCGGCGTTTTAATTTGTGAGCCTTAATGCACGGAATAAACTATCATCAAACGAATATACCAAAAATTGGACATTTGGTAGACAAAATCACAAAATCAGGCCATTAAATTTAAAAAAAAGACAGTCACAGATAATTAGAAATCATTGTAATAGTTCATAGTACATGGTACTGCCATTAATTAAAATACTTGTCGAAAATACTTTTAATTGTTTTATTAAAATTTTGAGTATTATTTGTTTATTACATTTGTTTAAGTATTTTGATACAAAATCGTATAAAAATTAAATAGAAACGAGTCTTATAATGTCACACGGGAACCTACAAAAACACAATATGAAGTACATTATTATTTAGAAATTATTTGTAAATAGTATTGATAATTTTATTAAAAATTAAATTAAATTAAATTAGCTTCACGCTATATCCCGCACACAGCAGGGTAGGCAGAGGGAACCTAGTGTTAAGACACTCCGTTCCCCACTTTCTGCCGAATTCTGGAGGCATTGCGTGTTGAGTGGCAGAACTCAACGCCGCGCTTAACCTCGACACCAGAGCGAAGAAATGGAAATATAAATTTAAGTAAATATTTCATCTCCTCGAGTGGGGATCGAACCCACAACC
>JAATLQ010037035.1:0-12483 GCA_013421005.1 Heliconius erato x Heliconius himera | reverse complement strand
AATATATATAATATAATATTTATTAATTATTTTAATATCAAATCATGCGTAAAAAGTATAACCTCCATTTATTATACTACTTGAACTATATAGCGTTACATTAAGCAATCATTCGTGCACGATATAGCAGCACTGGCGCGAAACATAAAGAGGGCTAACTTTCGAATGACGTAGCTGGATGCCACTTTCCGCCATGTTGTGTTTTAAAATTTCGGAGACTATTGACAATTTGAATTATTTAATATTTCTGTTTATCAAATTGTATTGAAGGATAAATTATTGTTTGTAACAATTACATCTTTATTTATAGCAATTATGTGAAAAAAGACAATGAAAAATTACTTTACTTATACTTATATATACGTAACAGTAACTTTTTGAGTAATGACTAGTGTCAATAGATTCCAAATGAATATTTTATTATTTTTGCTTGTATTTATTATTACTATAAAGGTAATTATTAAAATTTAAATCTGTAATGAAAACTAGTATTCGTATTTTGGGGTAAAATATGTAAATATTTTTATAAACATAAATACACACACTGACGGTTAATAACTTGCAACACCTGACAACTTTGTTGTTGATGTCAAAAGATTTAAAGTTTTGTTATTAAATATTAACTAGTATATGCACCTTTTTGACTATTGTGTTGTTTGTATTTTGCTCTTTTATCGGTTAACTTATTTTGTTCTGACTTTTAGTGTGTTATTCTAACTTTAATAGTGCTGCTTCTCTCATTACTTGGCTATCCTACCTACCTGATTGACCCCGACTTCGGTTTAAGAACTGCTGCGTACGATATTTAGCCATAACTCGCAAAATTTAAGATATTGGAGTGAACAAAATTTACATCTAAATCGATATGCTAATTATAAATACAGATTTGTTGTCAATGTATGGGCTGAAATTCATCGAAATGAAATATTAGGGCCAGTTTTTATTGACGGCAATTTAAATACTACGAAATTTTTAGAACTCATACGCGGCCCCTTAACAGAATATGTCAACCAGATCCCCCTAGACGTATATCGTAAGACGTGGTTTCAGTTAGATGGAGCCCGCCTGCACACTCTGGACTGCTTGCTAGAAACACGCTCGTGAGCATATTTGGAGAACAACGGATCGGAAGGTATAGACCTCGGCGGTGGCCTGCTTGTTCCCCGGACCTCAAGCCGCTTGATTTTTTTTCTGAGCAAGTAAAAAATGAAGTTTGTGCGTCAGAAGTCCACATAGAAGACGAGCTCCGGCAAAGAATACGCATCAAGACTTAGCCGCGCAGAAAATTTAAAAACGTAGTAAATAATTAGTGGACTGAAATAATATGATAAAAGTGTGTGTAAAGTGTATTCTTAAGTGTTGAGTTGATTTAATATAACTTCGTCGCCGTTAGCTACATAATCGTACCTACGCTAGTTGCTGCGACTCGATGTCTTGAATGAGGCGTGTGCGACGTTGCAGCTTTGACAGGTTAGTGAGTGTTTCCGTTATTGTTTACAAACGTCGTTGTACATATTTTAAAACAAGAATTTTATTATTTATTGTGTTTGAAAAAATAACTTTTTCATTTTTGGGAATTATTTATTTTCTGAATTATATTAGGCTTTTATAAAGTAGTTAAAACTGTGGTTTCATTTAAAGTGGTGCTTACACTTCGATCTGTATATTATTTAATCCTAACAAAAAAGTTACAATTGACATTTAGGTTATATGTTTACTGTCAACAAAATATATCTATCGCACACTAAATACTGAGTCAGGCGAAGAAAGAGGGACGTCTGTTCGAAATACGGCTAGCGCTGTGTGTTAGAGTGAGAGAGAAGGAATTTGCCTGCCGATGCCGTATGTGTGAGAGAAAAGGACGCCAGACAGACTGGTGTGGTTACGCGTTACGTAACGTAGTACTTTGCTATATCGTAAGAAGTTATCACTTCAAAAACTTAAACAGATTCATTCCTCCATTTTTCCAAACAGGAATCTAACTCATTATCGTCGCATTTACAGTCAAACGTCTTTGTGCCATGAGGGTGATAGTGTAAAGGTGTGTGTTGAGTAGAGGAACTAAACGCCGTGTTTTATATACACGAGCGCGGGGAAAAAATTATATAAACGTTTGTCCATTCTTATGAATAGGAAATCGAACCCGCCACATCTTACAGTCGGTCACTAGACTACGATGCTAAAAGTGAGACGTTGCAACCGTATATTTGGCAGAGCGTCGAATACTAAAATCATCTAATTGTAATCGTCCTCCCAAATAGGAATCGAACCGACAACCACCGCGATATGAAACAATATACCGCGTACAATGAAATGCTGCATCTGCGCCACGACGGTATAAAATACAAAGATAAAGGTACCCTCATACTAAATCAAAGGCCATCAGCCGCAGACAGGTTTTGTCCCTATCTCATCTTACCCTAGTTGTCGGAACTTTGCGAATTTACGATCTGAATAGTTTCTGACTTCGTATTTTTAAAAATTAAAACTTAAATTTATTTTAAAATGTATTTTTTATTAATCACGCTGTATTCAGCATTTAACAGCGTAGGCAGAGGGAGCCTAGTTTTAAGACACTCTTCTTCTCACTTTCCGCCGAATTCGAAGGCATTGCGTGTTGAGTAGTGGACACCTGAATGAAGAAATAAAAATATTAAATAAAAAAAAAAAAATAGCTTCACGCTGTATCCCGCACACAGCAGGGTAGACAGAGGGAACCTAGTGTTAAGACACTCCGTTTCCCACTTTCTGCCGAATTCTGGAGGCATTGCGTGTTGAGTGGCAGTACTCAACGCCGCGCTTAACCTCGACACCAGAGCGAAGAAATGGAAATATAAATTTAAGTAAATATTTCATCTCCTCGAGTGGGGATCGAACCCACAACCAGTCGATTTTGCAGTCACACCTCGTGCCGCTGCGCCACGACCGGCCTCAATATTAAATTTTTTATAAAAATATTAAATATTTCATTTCCTCGAGTGCGAATCGAGCATTCAACGATAACACTCAAAATTCATAGGTTCTGGTTGACCTAGGATTAAGAAATTTGGAAGCTAGCATCACAGGTAGTTAAGTTAAGTAGAAAGTTACAACCTAAAAACTAATAGTATTAAAAAGAGGGGCAAAGTTTGGTATTGATGCCGCTAGTTCGAGTGACATATCAAATGAAATGGCTAAGCTAAGACAGAATTTCAGGAAAAAACTCAAGACCTCCAATTTTTTACGGAACTCTCGGTGGGCGAGCCCGACTCGCACTTGTCCGGTTTTTTTTACTTCGCCCGCGTGGTTAAATGAAGGTAACTGCTTGTTGTGTATGACTCTGACCGCAGGTACAGAGGGTTACATCAAAACTATTAACTATTTTTTTATTCAAATCAGTTTCTGAGATTAGCGCGTTAAAACCAAAAAAGTTTTTCTGTTTTATATTATTATTAGTATAGAGTATAGATTTACCTTAATTAAATCGAACCTACTATATTCGTCTTACAAATAAAGGTAGACTAAAATTATAAGCACAAAGGTATTAAAGCTACCCCTAACAATAAATATAAATTAAGGTCACCCTTACGAGGTCGTTTCATCCCTAAAGTACCGGACCGTTAAAAATGTTGTTTATAGCATACGATACGATACCTTTTTTATCTGGCTTTTCTTCGTCTTTGTCTAGGTTAGGTAGAAGAAATCTAGTGTTAAGACATCCATTCCCCACCTTCTGTCGAGTTTTCGAGACATTGTATGTTGAAACTTGAGTGACTAAATTCGAAGCTGCACTCTAGACGAGAGGCGAAGGTTACAATTTGAAAATAAAAATTTCAGTTAAAATTTTTAACATACCTAATAGGCATAAAAGAACGTTTTTAAATTTTTTTCTATTTTTAAATTCATGATTCATGATTGCATATGTGATAATAAGCAGAGATTTCTTTATTTTTTATTTTTTTGTAAGTTGTGGGCTTTTTAATTTTAATTTTGAAAATTTTAATTTATATGAGAAAGCATTTACAATACTTCAATTTTACGTCAGAAATTTACTAATAATTTTAATTTTACAAAATACTGTGTAAATTATCGGGTGAGGGTAGAACCCACAACCGTTGCGTTTACATTCAGATGCTCTCTTCTCTTTCTGGACTTTAGCTTTGAACAGATATGTTCGTTTAAATGTAATTTTTTTAATTTTTCGACCAGACCAGAGTATTCTGAAGTGAGCACGGACCAACCAGGCTCGCTCCTACGCCGATGGAAATGGAGTATCTTAATACTTATAGGCTTACTTAGACAGAGAGACTTAGAGACCACTGCGGGATACAGCGTGAAATTGGATAATGAGAGATACTTAAGTTAAAACAAACGAAAAATCACGTTTTACATATGGATCGTATAGTAGTCGTATAGTGTAAAAAGAATTTAAATCAAGATTAAGTTTAAACAGAATTAGTCTATTAATTGGAGTTTAAGCCCTTGATCAAAATACAACTTAATACCTTTATTTTGTTTATCTTATTATTTTCACATATTTTTGTATCTACAGAGGCCTAGACCTAGCGATATACCACAACTGCCATTTTCTCCGTTTTTTTACCTTCACGCTGCATCTCGTATATAGCATGGTAGGTAGAGGGAACCCAGTGTTAGGACGTTCTGTTCCTCTAATCCACAGGAAAACACTAAAATAGTAAAAAAAATAATAATAACAAGGACATTGGGTTAGGTAAACGAAAACATCATGTTGTCATCGCTGACGCTGTAACAGGGCAGATAGGATTTAAGACTACATCCTCCATTTCCCAAGCAATAAAAAAAAACTTGTGAAGTTGCTAAACCATGAAGATAAGAATAGAGAAGGCTAGAATAGCATATCAGGTGCCAGCTCCATTTTTGGTAACAAAATTTTTACTTTAAAACTAAAAATATCTTTATTTATTAAAACGAAAAAAAAAATATCCATGATTGTAAGTAAGCCTCCTTACATATTAATTTTATTCTGTTTTTTAGTGTTTGTTGTTGTAGCGGCAACAGATATACATCACATGTTAAAATCATCACTGTCTATCATAGGTTCATGAAATATGAGTCAAGAAAAACAGAGTCTTAGTAACAGGGTCCCGTGTTACCCTTTGGATACGGGACCCTAAAAACGGGCCAAAATAAAAGGGCAAACTTTATTATCACAACAAAAAATAATTAAACCTGCAAATAAAGATAAGTATATACATATATACATATACGTATATAGTATATTTATATAATATATACATATAAATTTAAATTTTGTGACACATTGTCATTAAGCCATGTTAAGAAGAAAAAGGATTCTAAAGCAATATTTAGAAATGTCTTTAGATACGGCCATTGATGGGCGAAACTCAACACTGCCTTTTGTCTAATCAGAGAAATATTAATATACTTGAAATATAGTCATTGAGGCGGCACAGGCGCAGTGGTACATCATGCGACTGTACACGTGACGGTTGTGGATTGAATCATGGTAACAAGATGAAGCGCTTCATTGAGTTCCGCCCTTAGCACGCAAATGTCTCGAAAATTGGGAGCGTGGGGAATAGAGTGTCTTTACACTAGGTTTTCTCCGCCTATCTTGTTAAATGCGGGTACAGCGTCGAGTTAAAAAAAAAGTAATTTCTCCAAGTGGGAATTGAACTCGCAACCTCCGCGATTCCAAACGCTGTACCACAATGGTCCCTAATATTTGAACCAGTTACCTCCATTTAAGGCTTTCTAATCACGATTTTCTATACAAAAGCTCTAAGACAATAGATTCGTTAGGATGTTGATTTTTCGTGGAACGAATTTGTACCGTGAATATTAATGAGGCTGAATTTTGTTTGAAAACTTTTTTCTTTTAAATTTTGAATAATTTTGTTTTGGTTTTGGATGGTGGATTTTTAACTATTTAAAAAAAAGTAAGTTATTTTTTGAGCTGTCTGTATGTAAATATATATACACAATATTACGAAAGTAGTATTTGAAGGATGGAGTATCTAAGCACTACGTTACCACTACCTATCTTGCTATATATAAAAAACAAAAGGGTTCCAAATTTAATATTTTTAAGAGTCTGTATTCGTCCATATCAGCTTTTATGATTTAAATCAGGCTCAGTTATACGGATTCGCGATTATCCGGACTACAGGCCAACTGTATTAAATGTACCTACAAGTCGTATCAATGCAAGTATGACCGTGTCGAATCTGGCATCACCCCGCCCGCGCCGCGTCCCATAGTCGTACATCTTAAGATATCTTAGTAAACATTGATTTTCACTTTATGTATTAGTTGTTTTAATTAAATTTATATCACAACGTATGTGCATACTTACATATTCTAAATACCCGATTACTCGATTTTCCATACTTTGGATTATCCGGATTTTCGATTATCCGAACGCCTACCAACAACAATTAGTCCGGTTAATGGAGTTTCTACTGTAATTAACAGATTTTTGAAAACATCTTAATTTTTTATATTCGTTTCTTACCAACCTGCCCTCCTTATATACATATATATAAAACTCTTCCGTTACTGACTTATTGATTATATAGTGATTGACTGACGAACAGAAGAAGCTACTGGACTTAGAAGCATGTAGAGTCTTTGACGAGTTTAGAACTTATAATTAATTCAGAATATTTACGGACAGAATGTGTTATCAGTCAGTAGTCAGTGTAGCGTCAACAGTTAAAAAAAAAAACTTAAAAGACTTTAAAGTCTTTTAGCTTATAGAAGTTTTAAAGTAAAAATTTTCATTTAAATGAAACTAGAAAAGTTAGTTTATGCGGTCACTTTCTATAAACACGCCTTATCTCGCTAACAGCCGCCTAAGCAGAGGGAACCTAGTGTTAGGACTCTTCGTTCCCCATTTTCCGCCAAAATAATAAAAATATGAACTTTAAAAATTTTATTAATTTGGTAACGAAAAAAAAATATTTAAATAACACAATTATTATATGTATATTCTGCTCCTTCTACCGTTTTCCTGAGACATTACGTGTTGAGTGATAGAACTCAACGTCACGCTTTGTCTCGTTACCAGAGCAAGTATTTTTTTAATGGAAGAGAAAATGCAAATGAGCGTACAGATCACTTGATGGTAAGTGATTATTGCCGCTTACGACTCCGTGTAACACCAGAGGAGCTACAGGTGCGTTGCCGGCCTTTAAAGTGGAGATAGACGCGCTTTTTGAAGGTCCCCATATCACAGAATACAACATACACACTGAAACGTAGCTGGGCCAATCCATTGTTGCGTAGCTCTTGGAATGAAGTTCCTACTGTATGGTTGACACAGTAGTGGAGTGTTACGTATCCAGGTGGTGTGGATGGTATTTGAGCTTGTGATATACTGTGCGATTAGAGAATTTGGCGACAGGTAAAGACGGATGAATGAGGAGACGACTCTAAGCAGTGCCAAAGTGACAAGCCTTTCACAGATCATGAGCCTTTCACAGATCATGAGATTCGAACGGCTCTACGTTGTGTGCGATCAAATGGCTAAAGCTGATACTGGGGTGCACCAGCCCAGAGATCACTGGACGGTCATTGATCAAGCAGTGATCCTTCAGATAAAGTAAACGAAAACATTTAATATTTCATTCCCCCGAGTGGGAACTATGCCCACAAACGTGGTATTTACATTCACGCGCTTGTGTCACTGCGCCATGAGGGCCTCAAAGTGATATACATGCATGGCTTTATAATTGTTTTGTGCAGTTGAAACGTTTACGCTGTATCCCGCTTATAACAGGGTAAGTAGAGGGACACTAGATGTATTAACACTCTTTGTTCCCCATTTTCCGCTAAATTGTGTCGTGGAATTCAAATCCGAACCTCGTCTACCACAGCGAGAAAATGTAAATAAATTAAACATAGTTATTCCAATGAGTGGGTGTTGAAACCACAATCGTTACGTTTACAATAAGAAGCTGTCCCACTGCGCACAATAGCCTCATAGACACTTTCTGTTGACATAAAAATATATGTGTTTTGATGTAGAGATTTTTTAAAAATTAACCTTTTACTTCACGTTTCGAACCCACTACCCAAAGCAAAATGTGAAAAAAAAAGAAAAACACATGAAAACCAACGCCATCTTGTCTTGTCTAGACTGAGAAATTATTTAATGCTAGATATTCTGGGCGTGGTTAAATACCGCCCGCCCAAGTCGCCGCCCAATCACTCTACATCAAATGTGCTTTAGTACTAAACGGAACGTCGCCTAGAGAACACGTATTAATCCCGTTTCTTTATAAATTCATAGATAATACTTTTATATTTAAATGAAAATCGTTTAAAATATTAACAATTGTTTAAAATAATAAAGTAGCGTGCTTTTCTTCAGATTTGTGATAATTTTCTTGTGTAAATAAAGTATTTTTTCAAATTGTTTTCTGTTTGTTTACAAACAATAACTTGTGGGGTTGTTGGGGTCAAGGACATGCTGTTTATTTCTATTGACTATTTCACATTTTGACAATAAAATTAAATTTACAAACGGTTTTTTTAACTCTATTGGAAAAAGGGTTTAGTAATATTAGTTTCAAAAAAGTGTATAAAATCATTCAAATTGGATTCACCAAACAGAGAAGAGCCCCTCGGGGCCGCTATTGGCGCGAGGACCTCTAAAACCCCTTTGACCTCAAAGACATTATTAGTCCATCCTTTTAACAATAACTCAAACACCAAAGAAAACGATAAGCCTAAGTATTTACTAGAAACTCCGACCAAAAGGAAGATACCGTTGTTAGAAATTCCCAAGGATTTTAACAAGAAGCCTAAACTTTACCAAAGCTCTGATGGATCTGAAATGGTGACCACCTCTAATCAAGCTGGAGAATGTAAAAATTTCTGTCAAACTGTAAAATATTGTCATCATTGTTGTCACCATAATTGTGAGGATACAGTGAGTGTAGAGCCAAAACACTGCTCTAATCAAAGTAAAGCAAAAACCTGTGCTGGATTGTCTAAATCTTGTGTGGAACTGTCAAAATCTTGTGCTAGTGAACGGTCAAAATCGTGTGCAAGTGGACTGCAGAAACTTTGTGCAAGTGAACTTTCGAAGCCTTGTGCTAGTGGACTGCAAAGATCCTGTGGCAAGGAACTGCTAAAATCCTGTGCAATAGAATTATCAAAATCCTGTGCTGGTGGTTTGTCAAAAACTTGTACAGAAAATATTTTAAGCTCTTGCGCAGAAATCTCTGTGCCCTGTGCCTCTGAACTGTCAAAATCCGGTGACAGTGAACTGTCAAAATCTTGCAACTGTCAAGGGCAAGCTGTAAAAGTAATATTTGCGCCAGCCATGATGCCGTCTATGTTTCCGATGCCAGGCGTTCCTTATTTAGTCAAACCATCTGTGAAGTGTAACGAGAAGGTTAGTTGTTGTTTGTCTCGTAATTAGTGGAAACTTTACAGTAATATCATATGAATATGAGGCCAGTCGTGGCGCAGTGGCACAAAATGTGACTGTAAAACCGACTGATCCTGACCATTCGAGGAGATGAAATATTTACTTAAATTTATACTTGTATTTCTTCGCTCTGATATAGAGGCAAAGCGCGGCGTTGAGTTCTGCCACCCAACATGCAATGCCTCCAGCATCCGGCAGGGAGTGGCGATCGGAGTGTCTTAACGCCAGGTTCCCTTTGCATACCCTGCTGTGTTACCCTGCGGGATACAGCGTGAAGCTGATAAAAATAAAATATAGTATATTGCTTACTAGCGGCCAAACTTATTGTTATAGTATATACAAATATAGACTGGATGTTTAGATAAATCGCGGCCTATGTATTATTCTGATGTGTAAGTTATATTACTGTAGAGTTTATCTACGTCCGTTCGGTAGATTTTGCGTGAGAGTGGAACAAACATCCATCCATTAGTAGGATAGTAGGATTAGTAGAATATGAGACATCATAGTAAGATGTGGAACGATCTGCCTCCACCAGTGCGGGTGAACTGCTGGTCATTTGTGACTTTAAAAAGAAAATTAAAGAAACATATTAAGCTGCGTTTTTAAATACATATTATTATACTGCGTTATTCTAGTTTTACAGTTTTAAATTCATATTATTGTTTTTTTTTTGTTATTATTTTTTGTTTTGTGTAAGCAATGCCCACTCTTTAATTAAATATATACACTCGTTTTTTCTTCTGTTGGAATGTTAAATTTCTTTTTTCCTTTCCACTAATAATGGATGATATATAGCATGAGTAGTTATTTAATTGTTTTTTTTATAACTTGTATATTTCATTATGTGGTGATTTATTATTATATCGATTTATGTTTTATAATTTAGATATTGTGAATTAGGATGAGGCTGAAAAACAGCGCTGTAGACAAAAAGGTTTTTAGGGTTCCGTACCTTATAAGATCAGTCCGTCTGTCTGTCTGTCAAGACCCTTTCTCAGGAACGCTTGGAGATATCGAGTTGAAATTCAAACCATATATTCAGATTAACGGCCCCATGATTTCCTGATATAAAATGTATTTCTATATTTACTTAGAAAAAAATGGCCATTTACATCGCAAAAAACGCGTATTTCGACACTATCAAGGGAATCCAAATTCATAAAGTACTTCCAGTTAACCTAGAATTATAAAATTTGGCAGCTAGCATCTACGGGTAGTAGGTAATAATTCAAGAAAAAAATGTGAAAACTATACATTTGTGGTAAAATCCTAAAAAATAATAATCTTATAAATGGGGGCAAAATTTGGTATTAAAGCCGCTAGTTCAAGTGAGGTATAAAATAAAAGGGCTCTGGCTAAGCTAAACCTGAATTTCAGAAAAAGCTCAAGACCTACAACTTTTTACGGAATCCTCGGTAGGCGAACTCGACTCGCGCTTGTCCAGTTTTTTTAATTTACATTTGAACATACGAGTAAATAACATACGAGTATAAGCTACAATTTATGTAAACATTTGTTAAAATTTGTTATAATATTGTCGCTAGTATTACTGTATTATATAGAAACTAACTAAAAACATACTAGTATTTGAACTCACACCCCTCCCCCTCATAAAGCAAGTCTATGAATAAAATTGGAATTGAGAGGGATTTTATTGAGCGTCTTAAACGAATGTTACACATTTACATTTATGTATTGCTTGACTGATGTTTGCCTTTTTTAAATCGACTTTGCAAAAGAAGTAATTTGTGTTTCTTTTGCTTTGGTTCACGCTGTATCTCGCTTATAGAACAGAAGGAAGAGGAAACCTAGTGTTGATACACTCTGTTCTTAATATAATGTTTTGTTATCTGTGACGAGCCTATGAATTTTCATTTTATTGAATTTTTCTTTTATTTGTGCTGTATGTCAAAATACATAATTTTAGGTCAATGGAAGGCAGTAGGCCTGTAGGTTTTTATTGCCCGGTGAATAAATAATATATAGAAGGACAGACGGATGGACGGAATGTCAATACAATGTATATTGTATATCATATTATTGTCAAAAGATAATATTTGAGTACGATGGTCTATTTAGGCTTTCAAGCACATGTGTTTAATTCCGTAGGTATGTTTGTTTCTCAACAAATTTCTCGGAAAATGTCATATAGAATAGTAGATCCTTTTTGATTGTAATAATGTATGTAGTAATATATTTCAAGTTATTAAACAGTTCAAGCTTAATCGAAATTGTTTCAGTAATTCTTGAGGTAGCTTGTTGAATTGTATTTCTATTATCTCTAGTGCTAAAATATTTATTTTTTATGATTATTTTTTTA
The DNA here is from genome assembly GCA_013421005.1 of Heliconius erato x Heliconius himera. Lineage (NCBI taxonomy): Eukaryota > Metazoa > Arthropoda > Insecta > Lepidoptera > Nymphalidae > Heliconius > Heliconius erato x Heliconius himera. The sequence goes on along the minus strand of JAATLQ010037035.1, from coordinate 739 downwards.
AATATACTATAGATACGTCCTCGTATAAAACAGTGGGCAGTGGAAACCTAATGTTAAAAAACTCCGCTTCTTAGCCACCCAATTTTCAAGGTATTTTGACTGGAAACATTCAACACAGCGAATTGTCTTTTCGCCACAGCGAAAAAAAATTAATAAGTAAGTCCCCCGAGTAGCAATTGAATTCTCAATCGTCGTATTTACATCCACGATAGCCTCTATTCAATAAAATAAAAAAATAGCATACAATCCTCATGTAACTAAGCCAAGTATAAGCTTAAGCCGGCTAACGTTTCTATCCGCATCGCCTATCCGGAAACACTTTGGGCTGGTCGTAAATCTGTCGGAGGAGGGCTTGATGCACTTGAAATAATGAATATTGTGAATTGTGTGAGATTTGAGTGGTTTTTTTATGGGTTTCACGCTTTATAACTAATTTCACGCTTTATCCCGCAAAAATAATGACATCACGTGTTTATTGGTAGAAATTAACATAGTTAACATGAGGCCGGTCGTGGCGCAGCGGCACGAGGTGTGACTGTAAAACCGACTGGTTGTGGGTTCGATCCCCACTCGAGGAGATGAAATATTTACTTAAATTTATATTTCCATTTCTTCGCTCTGGTGTCGAGGTTAAGCGCGGCGTTGAGTTCTGCCACTCAACACGCAATGCCTCCAGAATCCGGCAGAAAGTGGGGAACGGAGTGTCTTAACACTAGGTTCCCTCTGCCTACCCTGCTGT
>JAATLQ010037034.1:0-46549 GCA_013421005.1 Heliconius erato x Heliconius himera | reverse complement strand
ACCGACTGGTTGTGGGTTCGATCCCCACTCGAGGAGATGAAATATTTACTTAAATTTATATTTCCATTTCTTCGCTCTGGTGTCGAGGTTAAGCGCGGCGTTGAGTTCTGCCACTCAACACGCAATGCCTCCAGAATTCGGCAGAAAGTGGGGAACGGAGTGTCTTAACACTAGGTTCCCTCTGCCTACCCTGCTGTGTGCGGGATACAGCGTGAAGCTAATTTAATTTATTTTATTTTACAAATCTATTCTATTCTATGTGCTAAGCAAAGACCTTGGTAACGATAACTCCGCCTTATATTTTAAAGCCAAAATGAGTTAACTTCACAGCTTACGCTTTATCCCGGATATGCTCGGGGAAACCTAGTGTTAAGACTCTCTGAATTTTGTTTGACGTCTGAATTCCAGACATTGCGAAACATCTACAACGCTGCATTTTGCCTCCCAGAGCAGGGGTTTGGTAATAATTCAATCCTTGAGATCGAACTCATAACACGGCTTGCGTTACGTTTACTGCACCATGATGGCTTTAATTTCTATATGTTGTATCCCGTATATTGGAGGGTAGACAGAGGGAACATAGTGTTAAGACACTTCGTTTCCGCCGCGTCATCGAAGTTTCGATATATTATGTATTGACAGAGCTCAACGCCGCCCTTTTTATTGTTATCTTATATTAATAATCTATCTCCAATTTCAATCTTCGATTCCATATATCTATCGAAGGAACAATCGAAGATAAACGTTGGCGATAGGTTATTAATATTGGTCGTTAGTGCACTACTTATTTTATTACCTTATGCTAAAGAAATTAAAATAATTATATTATTTTCCAAAAAAAAAAAATAAGAACTATTAAAACGAATATAATAAAAAAGCGTTTACTCTCATAGTTAGTATCCCTTCTTATTCCACTCAGTGAAGCATACAAATAATTTCGTCTGTAATAAGAAATTGTGTTTGAATTGCCTTCATCGATGTCCAATACATATTAAATGTATTGATAAGAGCAAGAAATAACTATTGAAAATGATATTGAGAACAAATTTAGTTACTTTAGGTATTGTATAACAAGATATTAATAAATGAACAGTTACTTAAAAAAATAACTACTATTATTACTATGAGGCCGGTCGTGGCGTAGAGGAACAAAGTGTGACTGTAAATTCCACTGGTTGTGGGTTCGATCCCCACCCGACGAAGTGAAATATTTATTTACATTTATATTTTCATTTCTTCGCGCTGGTGACGAGGCAAAGCACGGCGTTGAGTTCCACCACTCAGCACGCAATGCCTCCGGAATTCAGCGGAAGGTGGGGAACGGAGTGTCTTAACACTACGTTCCCTATGCCTACCCTGCTGTGTGCGGGATACAGCGTGAAGCTGATAAAAAAAAATTAACAAAATAATTCATTGAAATCTATTTATTCTGTTTTATATAACATCTAGTTGTCGGCGGATACTAACTCGTGGTCAAATGTAAATAAGTAATGGTAAGTAATGTATTACACATGAGAAGTTCTAATCTAATGTTATACGCAACTAAAATTATACAATTAAAATAAATTTGTTATCAATTAATTAATTTATATATAAATATAGGTTATACTTGTTTGTACGTGCGTGCGTGCGTGTGTGAGTGCGTGTGTACGTGTGTGCGTGTGTTTGCTAATTAGTCATTTAGATATAGAAAGACAGAAAGTTCATTTATCAAGGACATTTTAAGGTTATATTATATTATGAAAATTGTTTTGATGCTCCATTACTGATGATTTGAACAGTAATGTTCACGTGGTCGAACACAAAATCGATAAAAACGCCTAAAAGTTTAAATATATACAAATAGGCCGTCGTGGTGCAGAGGTCAAACCATGTGACTGTAACCTGACGTTTTTAGATTCAATTCCTGCTGCGTGAAATATTTTTAAACATTTTTATGTTACGCAATGCCTCGAAAATTCGGTGGAGAGTGAAAACCGAGTGTCTTAACACTGAATTAAACTGGCTATCCTTGCATATGCGGGATGCAGCGTGAAGCTAAAAAAATATACTCGTTAATTGTTGCTGAATTGTATTTTTTATCAAACCTGATAAAGGTTCACAGTATAAAGTATTGTGTTGTATTAGTATCGAAATTGTGATAAGGCATACTATTTTTCTTCCTAAGCACTTTTGTTTACTTGCCAAGCTTAAGATTAGAAGTTTAACTGTCTTATCGACTAAATATACAGATATAAATAACATGTATATAGCTACTAGTTCGAATAGCATATGATATTTGTCATTTAGAGTTATTTCTATATTAATATACAATACATATTTAATAAATAAGGAGGGAGTCTTAAATATTAGAAAATTTTATATAAAATTTTATTTAAATAGAACTATTATAGTAGTCTTAATTTATGATCTCGGGATTTGTTAAAATTTGTTTTTTTACCGGCCTCGATGATATCGTTGTGAGTCTGATTAGCACTCAATGAAATAATTATTATACAAAATGCGGCGTTGACTTCCGCTACTTATCATGCAATGTCTCGAAAATTGTGCGGGGTGTGAAGAAAAGACTGGTTTAACACTAGGTTTCCTCTGAAAACCCTGTTTTATAGCTACTTTCAGTCTTCTATTAAGCCTAATTTTGTACTCTAGTATATATCTGAGAATCCTAAATAAATATATAGTTTTTTTTATTAGTTGTACACTGTATACTGCATATAGCATGGTAAGCAAAGGTAGTCTGGGAATTTACAGTTAAGACACTCCGTTCCCATTAATACACTTCATTACGCCATTTACCGCTGAATTCTAGAGGCACTGCGTGTAGAGCTCAAAGCCTCGCTTTGCCTTGTTACCAGACACAGAAATTGAAAATATTAAATATTTCAATTCGGGAATCAAATCCACAACCGTCACACGCTTGCCCCTACACCACGAGTGCCCTCTTATCTCTACCTAAAATAAATCTATTTCTATACAAATTCTTTTACCAAGAAATCACACTATGTATTGACTTGCATTGAAGATAAAACTAAGTTAGAGCATAAATCTATAGACGTCGGCGCAAACTTTAGACCGATGGGGATTAGTCTTTCCACTGCAGTCTTTACTTAAGTTCCCGGTTTCGGTGCCAAAGCGGTCCGATTAAATGAAATTCTCCTGATTACTTTTATCTACGTAGTTCGAGATTTGAAGTGATGATCAGTTCTTTTGGCTTGCTAAATTTAATTATTGTGTATTGAAATAGTTTTTTTTATGGAATATTTGCATAATATATTAGGACAGAATCTCATTATACAGGTAATGGTTGTGGGTTCAATTTCCACTGGGGAAAATAATATTAGTTGGTTAGAAGAAGAAGCGCGTGTGGAGTGTTTTAAGATACTTCCGTTCTCTATTTTTTGTCGAATTCTCGAGCATATCCAGCTACATGTGGGATACAGCGAAAAGCTGAAAAAAAGGTTATAGTTTCAATTAAATGATATACTGACATTAAATGTTGAATGAAAGAAGAGGTAGATGGATGGCAGTAGACTAGGCGAAAGAGGTATATAGAGATCGTAGCGATTGACGGTCCATCCTCTCTGGCTACCTAGAGACAAAGCGTGAAACAAAAAAAAAATGTTAAAGCTTTTTCTACGTATTCCTACTTAAGAGATAAGACTTAAAGAATTTGAAATTGACTACATTGTGATTTTGACTATATTTTATTAGATTTTAACTTTGAAATTTTATTTATAAACCTTACGTTATTTATTACAGGTCTTTGCTCAACACATCGGGATTGTGCTATTAAAATTATAATAACTCCTCATACTGACTTCTGTGAGTGCTCGGCATCAAAGTACCGCATATAATACACCAGCCTTAAAATATTAGTATGGATCAACGCATCCTCACGCTATATAAACATAATTTAACGCTACTATAACAGTTATCTCTTAAGGCAGTCAGAAATTAACTCTTCAGAGTCACGTCCAAAAAGAAAGTTTATAGTCCATAAAGTCACTTAACATCATGCCAGCGGTAGAATGTATACTTGATAATACATTTTATGTGATTTCACCCCAGAATGAATTTGGATCGCGTGTTTTATGAGTGGCCGAAGATATGCATACTGTTGTTGGGAATGAAAAGTAGAATTATTCTTAGTGACAGTGAAGAAACTTAGTTATCCTTGACAATATGTAATATAGTATATTTTATTGTAATAGTGAGGCGAGACTCAACTGTAAGCTAGATGGTTGTGGGTTCGATATTCAATACGAGTAGTTAATTATTTTCCTTTCCATTAAACTCGTAACTTCTCAAAATCTTCTTCTAGGGTATTTCGGTTGTTGGAGTTGTATATAAAAGATGATGGTGCTTCCATTTAAAAACTAAGCTTCCTTATATTAAATGTATAGGAACACAATATGATATAATAAATAAAAAAGAACATTGATATTTAATACAACATATTTAACCCAAATTCTTCAATATTGGATTTTACCAGTTTTTTTTAGATTCCCCAGGTTTTTAAATATTTTTTTTTTAATAATTTATATGAATAATATTGCTTGAGATCTGATATTTATAATAATGCGTTAAACCTGACGACAATGTGTCGTAAGAGAAGAATTTTGTTTATGTCCATCTTTTATGGCGGTCGTTCTGTAGAAGGGATGCCTTCTTCGAGATGCGCATATCAAATTAGTTTTAAGATTAATTTTCCGTCACTTCTGTTTTATTACCACCGAGTAAAATGGGGAATAGAATAAAGAAACATGGACATGGGCTGTAATATTTCCATGTAATATTCTTTTTTATGGTTTTTATCAATGATATATATGAATATTTGTATGAAATATATGGTATGTTGTAAAAATCTAGGAAAAATGACATTGTGGAAGCGGCGTATTTTTAACAATACATTTTTTAGATTCACGCTGTATTTCGCACAGGTCAGAATAGGCAGAGGAAACCCAGTGCTAAAACCCAATTCAGATTTTGCGTGTTAATTGGCAGATCTCAACGCCACGATTTGTCTACCTGAGCGTAAAAATTAAAACGATTTTGGTATTATCATTAAGCCGAGTGGAAATCGAACCCACAACCATCACGTTTACAGTCAGACACGACGAATTGTTATAATCGTTATAAATAATTTAAGCTGTCTCGTTAAACGCGTTATATTGTTACACAATTTACCCATTTGCCAACAGAAGTAAGGATGCTATGTGACAGTTAATGGGATAAATAAGCGTTGGTACTGTACTGGCAACGGCACTCTACTAGCTGTACAAGATTTATGAATTGCAGAGAGACAACCAAAACTCATAAAGAATATCGTTTTTTGTTGGAAATAATGTAACATACTATATAAACTATATATAAATTTGTTTAATAATCCAGTAACGTATTATATGATAGTAAATTAACTTAATTAAACATATACATGAAATATAATAAAAAAAATAATTAAGGGCCAGTCGTGTGGTGCAGGGGCACATGCATGCGACTGTAAACGCTATGGTTGTGGGTTCGATTCTCACTGGAAGAAATAAAGACGTAGTGTGATTAAGTTCCAGTCAACACGCAACGCCTCCAGAATTCAGCGGAAAATAATGAGCGGAATGATCTTAATGGGAACGGATTGTCTTAACACTTGGTTCCCAGGTTCCCTCTTCTCACCTGCTATGTGCAGGATATGATGTGAAGCTAAAAAATAATATGCCATCAACTGTCCTCGAATGAGACTGCATGCATTTGAGAATGCATTTGCATTTTACACCAGCCTATTAATGCAAAATTTGGTGCATGCCAAAAAACAACCCTTACGTTTCTGACAAAATGGTAGAACTTCATTATTTCTACATCATGCAATTTAGCCTGCATTGTCCACGTTTAATAGGAACTTTGTTACGAACAATAGGTTGGTATAATCCACATTATATACAAAATACGATATAGTTTCATCGGCAATGCGTATATTTTAGCTCATATGTCGTTCTGGAGCTTTAATGTGTTGGTTTAATAATAATATCAAATACTAAGTCTAATTTTAGTGGCTTGTATTGCGACATATAATAGCCGTAAACTGTAGAAAATATATTTGTAGGAACTGTCGATTTTGTGGTAGCTTATTACAATTAAAATAAAATAAAATATATTTTAAAAAACCTTTAAGTCTCCAGAAATTGGTGGAAAATTAAAGATTAAACTTAACACCAAGCTCCCTCTACCTACCTCGCTATGTAGCAGGGTAGGTAAAATATCTCAAAATATATTTCTCCCTTGGCCCATAGAATCAAATTAAATACAATACAAATATAATAGGCGAAACAAAACATTTAATTTTGACAGATACAAAACGCCCGTCCGAATGGCATCCATCCACGTTTGTACTACAAAGTGAAAATGGAAACAGTAATAACAATAACGGTGTCTATTCATTTAACTCGGCTTTCAATTTAATTTAAGTCTGAAAATGTACTGACAGGTGTAGTTAAGGCAAACAGAATAAAACACAGCAATTTCCTGAGCACCGCAGCAGTGGAAACGGAGGTGATCATTTTCGATATATAAACGCTTGTATTTTACGATTGGTTGCTATCGTTTTCAAATAAATTTAGTATATTTTTCAATTTGTTTTGGCCATACCACAACAAATTGAGATTGAGATTATTGATTCTAGTTATTGGTTGACCGGAAATCTTTTTTCCTGTATTCCACAAAGCGCGATGTTAGGTTACGCGGTCATCTGTGAAATGACTGAATGAATAACTTTGACCACATAAAAACTATATCTGTAAATTAGTACTTATCTAAATGATATCCGACCAGAGCTCGGCTGCGACAGTCATCGTTGAACGTTTGTTTCTTTCGTCCAATTTAATAAAGCCATTTGACAATATAATATTTTTTAAATTTTATTCAAAACTTACTTTGATCCACTATATGTGTTGCCCTTACATATATTTTTGCTAATATAAAGGAAAAATATACGTAGGGTAGGGTATAAAAATATCGTCTTTCGGTGCATCTTGTTTATTGAAATTAAAATTAAATCAGCTTCACAATGTATCTCACAAACAGTAGGATAGATAGCGGGAACCTAGTGTTAAGACACACCGTTCCCCACTTTCCGCTGTGTTCTGGAAGCATTGCGTGTTGAGTGGCAGAACTCAACGTCGCGCTTTTGCCTTGACACCAGAGCGAAAAAATTAAAACATAAATGTAAGTAAATATTTCATTTCTTCGAGTAGGGATCGAACCCACAAGCAGTCGATTTTACACTCCTACTTTGTGCCATTGCGCCACGACTGGCCTCAAATCGTGAAATCATGTTATTCAGTAATATGTACATATTGTACTATATAATATAATATGTCTCTCCAGTTCGTCGGTTTGTCAAATATATAGACCTCACTTTTAATACTACATTAAAGATACTAACTATTAATATCATATTCTTTAAAGAATTCATAATTAACATTGGTTATTATGTGAATTTGTCACGCAAATATTTTTTTATTTATTGCTTATTATACTAAGTTACATATTATTACGATCAATTTTAGTATAATAGTTGAATTTAACTAAAAACTGATAATAGAAAAAGATTTAAGATTAAATATGAAAGCAAACGTCGTATGTTTTCAGTTCAGTGCTTTCTTCCTATTTCCTACTAACTCGTATTAAGCGACTTCTATCGCCCAACAGCAAAATTGCTACCTATTTACAACCTGACCACATTTCACAGAAGTATATAAATCAAGAAATAAATTGTTTCTTTTATAAATTCAATATGATTTACTATGCTTATTTAGAAAACGTATAAAAATTTGAAGGTAGCGGGACTGGAACCCGTGCCTTCTGGTAGGTTTCTAGAAGGCGCGGGTTCGAGTCCCGCTCAATAAGTATTTTTCTTTCCTAAGTGTGGAATAACAGTTTACTATGCTTAATAGATCTAGATACTTCTAGATAGTTTTTTGTATGTACAGATACTGTATATATGTATAATAACTAATTACTAAAACATGTTAGATTTATAGATATTATTAAAACCTTATTTTATCTAACGCCATATTTTTTTTAGATAAAATATGATATTTTAAACATGTATACAAACATACATAATAATATATTCCTTCGCGATACAATCAAATACCTAACCATATGTACATTCTGTACTGACTGATTATAAACGCGAAAGGTTGTGAGTTTGATTCGCACTCGAAAAATCGAAATATTCAATATTTTCATTCCTTCGCTTTGGTGTCCAGGCAGAGCATGAAGTTGAGTTCCGCCACTCAACAAGGAATGAGGAATGACTCCAAAATTCGGGGGTAAATGGAGGACGGAGTGTCTTAATAGGTTACCTCTACCTATCCAGCTAAAAATCTTTTAATTTTGCAGTCAAAACAAAAATATTTTTAGCTTTCTTAAACTATAAGATCTTGTTTTTTTACTCTGAGCTCAAATTTGTAATCAAAATCGTAGGTTTTATGCAAACATCTCTAACTGACAGCCATGATGCATTTGCAATAAAAAAAGACATAGATATTTTAAAGTGAATAAAATAACTATTATGATTATTTCTATATTTCTTCAAAGAAATCAGAAGAGTTAACTTTTCAATATAATGATAACATTATTGACCATCGTATTTTCCTAAAGTTACTAGATTTTATTTTTGTGTCAAAGCTTTGTATTATTATTACACTTTCAGATTTTCACAAACACAGCTTTCCATCTTTCAAGAGGAAAAAAAACAAAAGGCTAAGGGAGCAAATGAGCGGGCAAAGCTACGCGCGCCAACTAGTGTCATATAAAACTTAAAATAGGCCCAAGCTTAAGCTTGTGTTTTTTATAAGTTCTACATCTTGTGCTCTTGTTTTTTTAGTACTACTGCTAGAAAAAACTGGTCAAATGCGAATTTAGTTTATTAGTATTCAAGTGAGCTACAGCAACAGTAATACCTAGGTCTTGAATGTACTTGAAAGCGGGTACATGTCTCAATGGAGAACTGTCCTCACCTAAATCAGGTTGATAAATGTGCTTCTATGCGTGAGAGATGGTGATTTCAGGGAAATGGTTCCCTTATGTCTTGTGTAAGTCTTGAACAGGGATTTACATATTTATTGACTTGCAAGAATAAAGTAATATTAATAATAATTGTATACAAAAGTTAAAAAAAAACGCTATATTACCGTCGGTGGTGTGAGTTGCAACATTACGGTTTTGGATTCGAATCCGTAGCTCAGGATTTTTTAAATATATTTTATTATAAAATATATGGGAAACAAAGGAGGATTTAATTTATCTAATGGTACTTAGCGAATATATAGCGATTTATCTAATGGTACTTAGCGATCCACATGCCCTCGCTTAAGCTTATTGCTATATTGTATCCAAATTATTATTACAACATTTTTACAGAAACTAAAGTATATATGCTATTGTGATATATACCACTTCCGTTGAGAAAAGTAAAATCATAAACTTTCATATGGTGCGGTGGCGGGTGGAAATGCGCCGCCAAACGATACTACCGCCAGCACTAGGGTAGATTAAAATGCAATAACTAAGAAAACATGCAAACACTTTTTTGTTCTATCAGAATAGCCTTGAATTCAAGTACCGCAGTGGGCTAATAATATAAGCCGTGAAGATATATAAGCAGTGAAGATGATGATGAATGTATGTGTAAAGTTTTATTTGAAACTGTACAGTGATTGAAATACGTAAAAGTGGAATAAATATTTATCCTTACAAATTTTATAATATTGCTATGCTATTCAACAATCATCTAATTGACAGCAATAAGTTAATAAGATAAGTATTTTTATTATTATAATTTTTTTATTTAATAACTATTTTCATATTAGATTTTTATACTGGTATGAACCGGTTTTACTAAATATAAGTATTTAAAAAATCCATTTCTAACTAATTAAAATCAAGTGAATCAGTAAATTGGTTAGCGACGTGTGAATCGCTAAGTAATCCGATGCATTAATCCGTGCGGAATCGAACCTAGCTCCTTGCAGTCGTGTCATTGTGGTGGTATCAGGGTTGACAAATATTTCTATTTATATTTAACCTTTTCAATATATTAAAAAGGTTAAATATAGAAACTATTTGTTATTTGTTAAGATATATGCTATTCACATTTAAAAATAAAAAAATAAGTTTTTTAGAATTTTTCCTACGATTTTTTTATTTTAAATATGTTTTCTATGTTTTTTTGAAAAAATCTATATTTTATATGATAATGGGTGAAACCGATTTTTTCTTTGCGTTAGCGGATAGAATCCAATATAGTCACGCTTCTGAGCGCCAATTTATAAGCATTATATGGCACATGTTCAATTTATAAATTTTCATATATTATAGCAGATAGCGTTACAATTTGACGTGTAAACAAATACTTTACGCTTTCCTTACAAACCCAAAGAGAAACCTAGTGCTAAGATTCTCCGTTCGTTCAAATTTTTGAGACATCGTGTATTGATTGGCGTTACTCAACGCCGCGCTTTGTGTATCAGAGTGCGGAAATGAAATTTATTGAAATATTTATTTTCCCGAGTATGATTGAACCCTCAACAAAGTTACTAGTGAAAATATCTCAACAATTTTAGTTCCTGATATTTCAAAATATTTTGCGGTCTACGGTCGAATTGTTTGAAAAAGGATACTCCAAGCCGAGTTGATTTTGTCGACCGATTTGATTTTCAAGGGTAGTCTTTTAATCTGGCGCCAGGCGTAAAACAAACAAGGTACCGTCCATGAAGTATAACAATTTATTTACATAATATTGCAAAACAATTATAATCCGGTCATTCGTGGCGCAGGTGCAAAGTATTTGAAATGCAACAGGTTGTGTGTTCGATCCCACTCGAGGATATGAACATTTATTATTACCATTTCGCTCTGGTGTCGAGGCAAAGCGCGGTGTTGAATTCCGCCACTAAGCACGCTGTGCCTACATAACTGGGCCGAAAGTGGGAAGGGGAATGTCTTAATCTCTTATCTAGGCTACCTCCAGCTGCCGATACATATGGTCGATACAGCGTAAATCTAGAAAAAAATATAAGAAATATTTTTTTTTAACATATTCAAATGGAATATATTGATGGTGGGCACTTTAAGTAAGAAAATATGACGTATTATACAGGTTTTTAATATATTTTAGCAAAATAATTCATTGTATTCCACCGCATATTCGAAACGCAAAGTCACTAAATTCATGTGTCATTCTATAACTAAGTCATCACTGCCGATGCCGATAGTATATTGCAAAAAGCATATATAAAAATAAAAAAAAAAAAATTAGCTTCACGCTGTATCCTGCACACAGGGTAGGCAATGGGAACCTAGTGTTAAGACACTCCGTTCCCCACTTTCTGCCGCATTCTGGAGACATTGCGTGTTGAGTGGCAGAACTCAACGCCGCGCTTAACCTCGACACCAGAGCGAAGAAATGGAAATATAAATTTAAGTAAATATTTCATCTCCTCGAGTGGGGATCGAACCCACAACCAGTCGGTTTTGCAGTCACACCTCGTGCCGCTGCGCCACGACCGGCCTCAATATAAAAAAAACATTCATGTCAAATACACGTAATTATTTTTTTTATTCAACTAAACGCTGTATTGTGCTAGCATCCTGCTTATAGGCAAAGGGAACCTAGTGTTAAGACACTCTGTTCCCCACAAATTTTTGAGGCATTGAAGGTTGAGTGGCAGAGCTCAACGCCGCGCTTTGCCTTGACCACTGCAAAGAAATCAAAATATTAATTAATAATAATTCATTCCCCCGAGTGAAAATCGAACTCCGAAACATGCTTGTACTCCGCAGCTACGACGGCCTCTTAATGTTATTTCAGCACATAAAATAATAATTCAATCTAGTAAAATCATATAAGATTAACGTATATTCCATATATAATATAATATTCAAATATAATAAACCAAGTTTTCATAGCAAAAATCAATTTCATCCGCAACCCTTCAAGCCACTCGTGCATATTGCTGATCGCTACTGCACTCGACGATTAACTGAGAGTTATAGCTGAACCGATGTCGAATTCTTTAAGCAACGCTTTTTGGTTGAATATGTTCGATAAATATCATATGTGGAATTAGAACAAGTGGTTTTGCTACATAGTGGTCGTGTTTGCGTTGTGGTCTGATTGTAAATGTGAGGATTGTGGGTTCGATTCTCGTCTGGGCCAAAAAATGATTGTATACTCCTCGCTCTGGTAACAAGACAAAGCGTGGCGTTGACTTCCAAAACTCATTATACAATGTCTCTAGAATTGAGTGGAGAAGTGTGGTGAAGAAGAATAGTGTTTTTTAACACCAGCGGTTAAGCTAGGTGGGAAAAACTGCAGCGTAGCCCGAAAGGAGGGTAATGGTTTAGCGCGTATGTACGTACGTTCATTTGTTCGCTTATAACTGTTAAACCAATGAACCAATTTTGATAAATGATACGTCGTTGGATTTGTCTTGAGGGCGCAAGTGTTACTAGATATATTAATTTAATTTATACAGTCGAGATTTGTGTTTCCTTTATTAATTCACCTGATACTTTAGGTGAATTGAAGGTGAATTTTGTAGTTTTTAAGGCTGAAAAAACTCTTAGTCGTAATTGATATATAAGAATAGGTACGTATCAAAAATCGTGAGAAAATAATATGAAATAAACGATGTTTGTGGTTATTTTGAAAGATTGGTATAACTTTTGGTATAATCAATATAATATTAACAATGGGATTAAAACGAGTCAGTTTATAGGATTAAAAGAAGTTTTTGATGGATTTCAATCAATTTATCAAAGTGAAATGTTTGATATTTTACTAATAAATGTTATATACCTATACATTTATGTATAAAAAGAAACTTCGAGTTGTAAATAAATATTAAGTTATTCAAAACTTTCTTATTTAATCAAAATAACAGAATACTGTAAACAAAAATTTAACTTATTTTATATTATAAAGCACATACATAGTGGGAGCAGAATATAAATCTTATACATTTTATTTTGCTTGCTACCTATAACAAAGTCTGAGTGTCACAAACCTAAAATACTTATGCAGATAAGAAAATCGTCAGAATTTTCTTGGCCAAAAATTCAAATACAAATAAATTTGTTGTATTTCTTTAAAGTATTAACATGTTGGTTGGTTGCCAAGCTATCTGTGAATTCCGTTTTATCTAAAACCCCCTATAATTTATCTATGGTGTTTCCATTTACCCTGGAATAGATATTTGTGCAATCTATTTAGAGTATTATTTAAGTTTAGCTTTCATATTTGCTTTTTTCTTTTTTATGATGCAATCTCTTTTATTTACTGATTGAATGCAACGATAATTCATTCATTTGTTCATCAGACGTTACTTGTTCGTATTAGATTTTGTTATAGCTTCACTCTGTACTTCGCATATGGCACGGTAAACAGAGGGATCCTAATGCTAACAATCTTCCTCATTTTTCGCCGAATTGTTAAGACATCGAGTGGCGGAACTCAACGCTGCATTTTTCCCTGTTACCATTAAAAGAAAATGAAAATAATTATTCAGTTTTGCCAGTGGGAATTAAACCTATTATTATCGCTTCGCAATATTTTAGATCAAGAAAACCTTGAAATCTATCCAAAAAATATTTTAGTATGTAATAGTATAAACATTTTCATTCCTAAAGTAATATAAAAAATATAACATCAAACATCAGAATAAGCAAAGGCCATTGTACCCAGTCATATATCTGTAATGCTCTGGTTCAAGCATCACTCAGTTATAATTCACGCACACATCGCACGGAAATTGAATATTTAAGTGAGATCCTCATATATTTTGAATTAGACCCAACGTCTTCTGATGTCTTACATTTCTGTATAGGAATGGCTAGTTATGTACTTGTGTATGTTTAGCTTATATTTGATTACAAAACAAATAGTTAATAAGTAAATATATTGTAAATAAGCAAAATAAAAGACAATAATGAAAGGATACAAAAGCTTTTGCATTGGTTTTGCTGCATAAAATTCGCTGCGTATTAAATTTAATTGTACCTCCTGTTTCTGGTTTCATTATAAAATTTGGCAAGTGAGAACTTACAATAAAAACTAAGGATCGAGGAACTAAAAAGAAAAAGAGAGGAGGATTTAAAAAGCGGATTTTTTTAGCTTCGTGCAGCAGGTTAAGCAGAGGGAATCTAGGAACTTAGTGCTGAGACACTCCATAAATAAATTGCGTGTTGTGTGGCGGAACTGAATGTCATGCTTTGCTTCGTTACTAGAGCGATGATATTAAAATATTAAATATTATTTTCCTACGAATAGGAATTGAACCCCCTTTGCCCTTGCGCCACGACGGCCTCAACTATTATAGTTGTATTCCTGTAAAATGTGTTTGATTTTCAAATACTTGTAAATTTATTCAGTGTATACAATAAAGAGTTTAGACGATTTATCCATCTAGCTAAATACTATATTAGCACTGCTTAGTATTAATTATTTCGTATATACTTTTTAAAATATAATTTCGAATTGGACTTGTGTGTACAATCTTATATAAATCCATTTTTCTGAAAGCAATTAACGCCTATTTGTATGAGTTTTGCTTCTAAAATTTTAAGCTTTATTAAATTTCAATGATTTATGATGTATAATTAAGAAACTTTATCATATTTTTCAAAAAAATAAGAAAATACTATCGCAACGTCGTGGGTGACCGTAACCGCGATGGGGGAATGGATTAGTATTTATTAATAGTTTCATTTCTTAGTTCCGGTAGAAAGGCAAAACGCGGCTTTGACTTCCGCCACTCAAAACGCAATTGGGGAAGTATGAAACGGAGTATCTTAACATTAGGTTCCCTCTGTCTATAAGCAGGTTGCTTGCGGAATACAGTGTAAAGCTGAAAAAAAAACATTTTACATACAGTATATCAAAGAAATGCAACAATCAAAAATGATAACAAAGTCGCAATTTATGTAGAACATTATATTCAAAGAACGTTACTAACAATGTAGCGCCAGTGGTCGCCAGATCACGTTTGTAAATCAAATATACTGTATATTTCCATTTTGCTAAATTGTTTTGGATTGAATTTGATTTTTAATAGTTTTTAGTTATTATATTTACTATTCACGCTTACTGTGTACTACAAACTACTTAGTAGGTACAGTGTAGGTATATTGTTGAGATAAGTAGATCTGCTAAGATTTCTTTAGAATAATACTTCTTTCCATTTTAATTCCTAGGTTTGATAACAAGACAAAGCGTGGCGTCGAGTTCCGCCACTTACTCAGAATTCTTTGGAAAGTGGGGAACGCAATGTTTTTAGAACGGAACTATGTTCCCAGGTTCCTTCGTTCTATACTGTCACGTGCATGATACAGCGTGAAGCATAAGTAAAACATAATAGTCCTATTAATACATCTTAAATATATTTTTTATTTCAGGCCTTATTATAGATTGCTTTTATTATATTAATATTACAATCCAAAATTTAACATTATTATTATAATTGTTTATAATCTAATCTCCTTATAACTGCACTAAACAAACATCTCGACGAATCCCTCACAGACAGACATACAAGAAATTCCATTTCCACCATGATACGATAATGTTGTTTGAGATAGCTATGTAATTAAAAGGTAATTAATTAATAATAACAAAGAGCTTAACGATTATCTATCACGGCGTCGCGCGTACGTGGATACTATGAGTGTGTGGGATATATGGAATTATGTATTCATTTACGGTAATAACATTGGGAAGAGGTTCAAATTGAAGCTTAGGGCGGAATTTTATTGATTTTATAAGTGACTAGTCGTCGTTGAGGTCAGTCAGTGCAAAAACAAACAAAGGGTACGTGTGCCTGTAAGCGTGATACGTTGTGGCTTCGATTCCCAATACGAAATATTAAATATTTTCATTTTCTACCTGTTAAGTTTCGTCATACAAGACGCAAAGACTCCAGATTTCGGCGGAAAGTGACGACGGAAGTTGTTAATGGGAACTGAGTGTCCTAACACTAGAATCCCTCCCTGCCCTGCTATCAGCAGAATACAGCGTGAAGCTAAAAAAGATGTAAAAAATAAGAAATCTTGTTATTTTTTCGGTCTCGTAGAAATTTGTAAAAATATTTTTTCTTATATTATCTTCTATGATCTAAACATCCTCGCATTTCGGGAAATCAGTTTTCTTACAATGTGATTTTTTATCAATGATCTAAACATTCTTGCGTTGCGGAAAACATATTTAAATATAAAATACAATTTCAAGCGTATTCTTTATTGATATGTGGTGGAACTTTTAAACTTTTAATAACAATAAGAAAAGAAAGCGTTTCTTCATAAGCTGTCGTGGCGAAGCATACAGTCACGTATGTTACAGTCAGCAGTGATCTGACTGTAAATCCAACGGTTGTGTTCCGATTCTCACCCGGAGGACTGAAATATTTTCATTTCTTTGATGTAATAAGAAATAATAAAACAAAGCACGGTGTTGAGTCCTGCTACTCAACATAAAAAATAAAATTAAATTAGCTTCACGCTGTATCCCGCACACAGCAGGATAGGCAGAGGGAACCTAGTTTTAAGACACTCCGTTCCCCACTTTCTGCCGAATTCTGGAGGCATTGCGTGTGAGTGGCAGAACTCAACGCCGCGCTTAACCTCGACACCAGAGCGAAGAAATGGAAATATAAATTAAAATAAATATTTCATCTCCTCGAGTGGGGATCGAACCCACAACCAGTGGGTTTTACAGTCACACCTCGTGCCGCTGCGCCACGACTGGCCTCAATATTCAGTCTCGAAACAGAACGAAAAATAAAAATTGACTGTCTCGTCACTTGTTTCTCTGTGTTTACCAGCTATATGCGGGATACAGCGTGAAACTAAAACAAATAAAAAACAAAGAACTGAGCACAGAGTTGTAGGCGGCGTTGACCACTTACCATCAGATTTAGATTACCATCAGATAATCCGTATGTTCGTTCATCTTGTCTTTTCCATAAAAAAAAAGAATTCATTAAAACGCTTCCTTCTATAACCTGTACTGGAACGTCGGAACAAGTGTAATTGAGTTGTTCCACCGTTCCGATAGACTCCTTTAATGCGTACAGTGATACATATTAATTTGCTTTGTTAGTAATTAAGTTTTGAAATGGTTTCTCCATAATTGACGTTCGGCGATGTTTGTATTTATAATTATTATTCAATTTTACAAGCGCTCGCGCTTACTGTAGAGTGAATGTTTGGCATTTGACGTGGATAAACATACGGAGTAAACTTTGCATAAGATAGGTAATTTTAAATGAACGTGTAGTTGAAGTTACAGTTTTGAACTAAATAGTATTTTGATTGCAAATGAAATAAATAAAATTATATCTATATTAATTAAAGGGAGTATTTATGTGTATAAAAGACTATATTTACTCATTTCTTTCTGGAAAGAAAAAATCTGAAAACTGATACTGTCAAGTCAGTAAAAATAAGTTAAGTATGAAAGTAAGATCAAAGAACGTAGGAATAATTTCCTAGCGTGATTTTTTTTTAAATATTAATAGAAACGATTTCTTTATAAAAAGTAAAGATGAAATGCCATCAAAGACATAAATGTGGAAAAAGAGTCATGTTTAATGTTAACAAGAAGTGGTGAAAGAGGCACTACGCCTCTTTCACCACTTCAGGGACAAAAAAATGAAAGATCTATAAAAACATGTCACATATTTTTACGTGTTGGATTTATTTATGTATTTGCAAGTTGGTGTACTTTCTGATTGTACTAGATTTATTAGGTGGATTTGGTTTGGTGCCTGGTGGTACAAAATAGCCAAGTCAAATTTAGAGCCTGAATTTTATTCCGAGTGAATTCAGAACTCGATTTCCCATTGTTTAACGATGAAGTGGAGAGTGACGCTTTACTTAACATTCAACTTGGCTCTCATTTCAAATTTGTGCTTTTGATGGGATTATACAACAAGAAAATTATCCAACAAAGGGAAGAAAGAGATTATTATCAACTCTGCCTTTTCATGTTAATAAGTAATTTTAAGAGGACAGTAAGAGTCTTCGAACCTAAGCATTTCAAACTACGTTATGATAAATAACCAATTATATATTTCAGCTGTATTTCAACATTGTTAAATAGGTAAATTTGTTATTCTCAGAAACACTAGCAGTGTACTGTTTATCTAAAAGTGAGAGCGTCGCAATCAGCCTGTCTCTACAGAGCGCAGGCACAAAGGCATTACGACGACGAGCTCTGATGTTACTTACAGTATATACTAATTTGTAAAACTAGAGCGTTTGCTGGAGTGGTTGTTCATATTAATAACATATGTATGTCATTTTATATTTTTGTATTTTGTAGTAATATTCAATTAATGTTAGTTTCTCTTTTGTTTTTATATATAACAGATTTTTGGTGAACTATTTAATATTTACATTTCCTCGATCTGGTATGATGCTAACACGGAACGGAAGTGACTTAATGGGAACAGAGTATCTTAACACTTGTCAGACTACTTCCCTTAACTCTGCCCAATCTGTTACAGAGTGGAGTAAAAATAAAATATACTAGCTGCACGCACTATTCCGCATATATTGGGGATAGGCAGAACTGATGAACCATAACCGTTTACAATAAGACACTGTGTTACTGCGTCGTCATGGCAACGTCTGTTTCAATTTTATTTCTTCTCTTGAAGATATGATTATAGTTGGATGTTTTTCAATAATTTTAAGTTTATTATTAGACATTAGGCCTATCCGTGCATGCATGTGAAGTATATTATATAACAAAAAATATAATCTATATTTATAAAAGGACTTGTGCTGACTGACTGAGGTAAGACGTACGCAGAGCCGTAACCGCTGATGGTAGAAACGTGAAATTTGGGCAGATGTTTATTTTCATATTCTGGACATCCACTAAGAAGGGATTTTGAAAAATTTTAACCCTAAAGGGATGAAATAGGGGTTGAAAGTTTGTATGGAAAAAAAAAATCTGTACCGATTTTTATAAAATTTGGAATTCAGACTCTTAAAAATATTTCATTGAAAACGTGTTTCGTGGTTTTTAAGAATTCACCCCCTAAGGGTTCAAATAAGGGGTTGAAAGTTTATATGGCAAAATCTTTAAATTGCCACCGATTTTTATAAAAAATTAAATTCAGACTGTTAAAAATATTTTATTGAACACGTGTTTCGTGGTTTTTTTAGAATTCACTCCTAATAAGCGGGCGAAGCCGCGCGCGCCCTCTAGTTATATATATAGAGCAAGATAAATATTGTTACAATTTTACAAGTGTGTTGCTATCATTTTATATTTAATTTTGTGTGTGTTAAAAGACGTTCACTGCGGTCTTAATAAGCCCACAAAATAAATCTTTGGAAATAGATCTTTAGTTCTCGAGTTCTTTTTTATTATTTCTGAACAAATATAAACATACTTATATATCAATAACTAACTAAGCCAAAGTTTGTTTCTTCATTAGTTTATTGGATTAAATATGCAGGTACAATTTTAAAAAAGCTAGCTGTTTGCAGCCCGATACTATGTAGAAGCGAGAGTTACAGTTCATTGTATCGTGATACAAAGGACTCTACTAAAGGAAGGAATAAAATCCTTTTTGGTTAAACAGTCCGTTTATCGAGAAAGGCTATAAGTAAATATAATATAACCAAACTACATCATACACAACTCTTAGTTAATTATTTAAAATCTAGTAGGATTTTGCTATAGCAAAGCAATAAAATAACAATCTTTCTATAGCTTGGCTCTTAAAATGGCCGCCGTAACAAAATGGCGGATTACAAATTTTTGCACAACCTCTGTGTGTAATAAAATGTTAATATATTTCTGGTTAAAAATTTTTACATTCACTGTAAATTTATGATATAATAGGGTAGTAATTACTCGAATGGCCAACACAAAAGGACTTAATCAATCTGTGAACGTATACAATTATAATTAATTTATTGGTATTTCTTGCCGTGTATCCGTGCGTTATTATATATTTTATTATTATGAAATTAAGCAATATTTGGTACATACTTTCAGCTTCATTCTTTTCTTTATATAATAAATAATTTCAGACAGTGCCTTTAAAATAAATTGTTTTTTAACTACTTTATTCAATAACTTAAAAAAGCCAGTTAAGTGTGAGTCGGACTCGCGCACCGAGGCTTCCGTACCAACTTCAGTACTGTAGGTCAACTGGGAAAAGGAAGTACTACTTACTTAAGTTGACAAACTCAAGTATGCGGGATTATGCACTCATTTTGTGTAACTATAAATATAAGTTTGTAATGATTTGTTTATGAAATACCTATAAACTGTTATATTTTGCAATGTTTCCTTAATCTGTGTTATATGACGTTCCTTCGTACCAAATTTCAAGTTTTCCGAGTTTACGAGAAGTACCCTGTAGGTTTTGATTTCCTTGCGAGATTAGAAAATTTCCGGTATAAACAGCTGTATCTTTTGATTGCATTGGCTTAGAAGTTTGATTTTTTCATAGTTCTAAGGGACAGTAGATCTAAGTATTTGATATAAATTTTAACTTGATACTTCCCTGAGAAAAAGGGTCACAGACGGTTGGCAGACGGACGGACAAACAACAAAGGGTTCCGTTTTTCGAAGTACGAAATCTTAAAAAAAATCATAAATACTAGTTATATATAGTAAAAGCTATACTATTATTGATAGAAACGCAGTAGGATAGCATGTGACTCGTGGAAATTATTATTTTCTTATATCATCCGGGTTTTGTAGGCTTTTGTCTCCATGTAACTTTCACTAAGTATCGAATTCTTTTGAACCCAAAAATTAATAAGGAGAAACATGAAAAAAATATAAATAAATATATACATTATCATTATTTCTTAATGTTAAAGCAAAAAAACATATAAATACAAAAACTAATATCAAAAACAAAGATAGATCAGAAAGAAAGTTCCGACCGACCGGCCACCCTTCGGGCAAGTCATCCGGTAAATAACAATGCAAATTGAAGGTTTCTAAATATACGATGGAGAAATAGATACGTAAATAATATTTTATAGATACTAGTTTTTGCCCGCAACTCTATTTGCGTGAACTTTAAGAAGTAAGATTGAAAATCCTGTTTTCCCTTCCCATAGAAATATAGAGAAATCCATTCTGTTGTTTGTTAGTCACGTTGTAATCCATAAGTTTTATGTAAGTATATTTAAATAGATATTGAATCTAAATAAGATTTTAACTAAAAATAGTATGAAAAGTTAAATAAATATATTTTTATGGCCATCGTTACTGTCATCAGTGTCCGATTGCACTGGTGATTGTTTTCACTGTCTTATTTTTGGTAAAATAAAGTTCGGAGTTGAGTTTTGTCACAACACAACACGCAATGTCTTGAATTCGGTAGGAAAGTGGAGAGCAGAGTGTCTTAGCACTAGGCTCTCTTCAACTACCTACCGTTTCAATAACTGAAAATTGAATATATGAGCTGGGTCATTATTGATTTTATAACGAGGTTCGACGCAAGATGGAAGTTTTAAAGCAAATATTTGATTAGATATAGACTAAGAAGTAAGTAGGAAGTAGAAGATACATTTACATTAGAAACAGATAACGTACACTATATTAATATGAAGTCCTAATTTAACAAAATATCCTATAATTTTTTTGCAATTTTTTTAATAATAAAAGAAATTTCAAAGTATCTCTCAATTTTTTTTATGGTATTTTTTTCTTTTTATAGTATTTAGAAGAAAACATATTAAACATAAAAAATAAAATAGTAAGATTTATTACAAGCCTCTAGCGAGGGAACTTTTCGTTTATCTTTATGCAAAGTGAAATAGTGGAACTGTTCAAATTCTGTTGAAACAATAATGGAATTGAATTCAATGGAATATTTGAAAAGTAATCTTAATTAAATTTTTAATAAAACTCCGCGATTTCTGTCACTATTCTAGAGCCATATTGTGCTACGTAATATAAAGTATTTGATTAGGAAATATATTTATAATTGTATATAGCATACTACATAGTGAATCGTCTTCTTGGACTCTAATGTCACTCGGAAGAAGAAAGTAGCCGAGAAATGTAGACTTTGGATCAAGTGGTGGTTGCTGAATGGACTGATGCAGAACAATTTCCTGACATAGGTGAAAAGTCAAAATCTCTAGACTAACACCGACACTACTCAGGATGCTTGGGATTAAGCACAATCGGCAATCATTACGGCGTTCTTGGCATTTCTAAAGGAGGACATGTCGTCGACAGAAAGACATGGTGGTGGAATGACAAGGTGCAGATGGTCGCTCATGAAAAGAAGGATGCCTTTAAGAAGTGGCAGCAATCCAACTCCTCTGAAGACAGACTGGAGTAAACAGTGATGAAGCGTACCATCACAAGACCTGTAGCCAGAGCCCGCAACGAGAGTTTGTCACCACTATATGATAAACTTGAAACTGTGGAGGGGCAGAAGCTTACATACAAACTGACACTTGCCCAGGGTAAAGTGACGCTAGATTTCCCAACATTTCTTTGCGTCAAAGATTCCCACTGCACGCTGCTCTGTAGTCATGCTTCTGTGAAAGAGGGGTGGAGAAGCTACTTTCAGGAGTTGCTGAACTTAGCATCTTTGCAGTCGCCATGACAATCCACCACCTAGCCTCGGACTTATTGTCCCAATAACCCTTGTCGAAATTCGTAATTGCCTTCGACGCATAAAGAATGGAAAGGCGGTCTAACGATATCCCGATCGAAGCGCGGAAATTGTTGGGCTCCCTTGGTGTGCGCATGTACACTTTTTAACCATATCTTGGACACTGGTTGTAAATAGGGGTAATGAAACTTTCATTACCCCTATTTACAAGAAAGCTGAGGCGGATATGCGGCGTAACGACTTTGATCGCATACGTAACACATTCATTGGAGGTAGTCTTGGGATCCGTGACTGATAAGCTGCAAGAGTGTCGCCTGAGATGGTATGGTCACGTGCGTGCGTGCCAGTCTAGGAAGTATCTCAGATGGAAGTGCCTTGCTATGTCTATCTCTGGAGTTGGACCTCCCGGGCGCCCATGGAAGTGCTGGTTGGATGTTATGTTGCAGGACATGAGAGCCAATGGTCTAACCACCGAGGACGAATGTGCAAAGTGGGGTAGGTTAAACATAGGAAGGCAGACCCTGGCAACATACGCCGGGATTAATGACATGAGGAAGAAGATACTATATGGTGAATATAAGACTCAATTAGGAACTTAAAGAATATTTGTTTGTATAATTTTCATACCTTTTAGCTTCTTGCTATATCCTGCACATAGCAAGGTAGGCAGAGAGAACCTGGAAACTGAGTATTCCCATCCTGAGTATTTACTACCACCGCATTTGCGTTCCATACTTTCCGCCGGATCCTGGAAACGCGGGCTTTGGCTCGTTACCAGAGAGAGAAAAATGAAAATGTATCTTTGATTGCACTTCGATTTGCCACTGTGTGGATGATTAAGGTCCGAGATGAGCAAAGCGGTTGAGGTGGGCGTGGAGTTTATTTCCGACAAATTTATGATAATTTATGATATGTTGAATAAAAATTGAGAAATGAAGTAAAAAAAAAACATACATTTTTCATTAAACTATTGTTATAAGACTCGATTTTAAATTTAAAAATTACAGCTTAAACTACTTACAATCAACCACTTAAAAATGTAACGCAAGCATAACAGCAAACACTATAGAGTAGACAATAAACATAATTTTATCTATAGCTTCAGCTAGCTCCATGGTTTCATTGTGTTCAGTGTTGTCACTTTGCATTTCTTCGATGTTACCGCTTCTTGGTGGCACAACCGTATCATCCTCACGACATTCGTCTATGGTTTCATAGATCTGACATACCTGAGAAATAGTTGACAGAATGTAGCTTGTTACAATTATTTTTTTAGTTTATAATTTATTTTATTTATTTACTTTGTACAAGACTGTCTATCATTGTTTTGAAATATACATTGACCTAGCCACCAGCTCGCAGCTGCGTTGCTTCTACACAATTATTTATTTACTAACTTGAAGTGCTTTAATGTTTTAATAAATACCTTCAAGGGTGGTAAACAAAACAAAGCTCGGAACCACTGAGCAGTTAATATGTTCTGAATAGCGATTGTTTTGCACAGTCCCTTGGCTAATGACGTCATTAGCACCACGTGGACAATGAGAGCCAGAAGCACTCCTCCCAGCACAACCACGTACAAAACCACTGAAAAGAAAATTATTTACAGATTACTCCATTGATCTTTGATTTTAATTTCTATTTCGGCATAACTATTATTTTAGATATTGAGAAACTTCAGTAACATATTTTCAGCTGTATACCGCACATAGTAGGATAGGCAAAGGGAACCTAGAAACCTAGAATTAAAATACTCAGTTACCCCTAAGACACTCCGTTCATACTAAGGCACTTCCGTTCCCCACTTTCCGCTGAATTCTGAAGGTATTGCGTGTTGAATGGCAGTTACCTGGTTACCATAGTGAGGAAAATGTAAATATTAAATATTTAATTTTCTCGAGTGGAAATAGAACCCACAGCCTTCACATGAGTAGGATTTCATATGCAATTTGCTCAGATATCTTTTAATACTACGCTTTTCGCTACATTATTCAGAAAAGGCAAGGCAGAGACCTCCAAATATCTTTATCACTCTTTAATAAGAAATCTAGCTATACTTAATTTCTTTCTTTCTTTTAGCGTTACGCTGTAACGCGCACATAAATAATACTTACGTATAGTAGGCACGGTGTGACATGGTATCAAGTAGTCAATGAAACACATTCCCATACAAATAACGACAGTGCAGTACGCGTAAAACCAAACTCTCTTCATATTAAGGGGTTCACTCCAAAAGGAAAGTAAAACAAACGTTACAAGAGCTGAAACAGAAATAAAGTATAAAATAGGCACTTTAGTTCGGACACTAGCAAGATTATGTCCGATTATCCATTCAATATCTAAAACTATAATAAGATTTCGACTTTTTGGCCTATGCCAAATCTCCTTTCCTAAACATAATTTATTACTTATTATAAAATCAACTCAAATCAGCTTCACACTGTAGCCCGCATACAGCAGGGTAGGCAGAGGGAACCTAGTGTTAAGACACTCCGTTCCCCATTT
Source organism: Heliconius erato x Heliconius himera (assembly GCA_013421005.1). NCBI lineage: Eukaryota > Metazoa > Arthropoda > Insecta > Lepidoptera > Nymphalidae > Heliconius > Heliconius erato x Heliconius himera. The sequence continues at coordinate 21,380 of JAATLQ010037034.1, read as the reverse complement.
TCTGCCGAATTCTGAGGCATTGCGTGTTGAGTGGCAGAATTCAATGCCGCGCTTAGCCTCGACACCAGAGAGAAGAAATGGAAATATAAATTTAAGTAAATATTTCATCCCCTCCAGTGGGGATCGAACCCACAACCAGTCGATTTTACAGTCACACTTCGTGCCGCTGCGTCACGACTGGTCTCTTACTTTTTATACTAGACTTCAATTACATTACATTACTACGATAGATTAGTCAGATGAATTTAGTATTCCGACGACATTATACATCCTTATAATATACCCTTATAAATATTGTGACTAACTGGTAAGAGTTATAAGTTACTTTTTGTACATAATTTTTTAATAGAGATTAAAAGTTGTTTTTAGTAATATGATAATATTACGCTGTGATTTACTTAGGAACATGTTTGTTTTTATGCAAAATTAAAACAAAGTACTTTTGTCATTATTATAAAGGAGACGGAAATTTGTGGACCCAAATGTAAAAAATTGAAATATGGTCTAAAAAATCGATATTTTTTTTTAAATTTTAGAATATCAAAAATTTGCTGAATTGGCAATCTGAAAGTTCAAATCCTTAAACTAATCCATTACATTAATACGAACATAAGATTTTAAATTTAAGTATTTAACGCATATATCTGTGTATATAATTACAGTATAAATAAAGAAAATATCTATAAATTACTGAAAAAACAAAAAGCAATTCATTGTAAATCGATTAAAATCATTCATATTTTAAATGACACATGTGACAAATCTAATCTAAGTCTAATTATATTTGAATTTTTTGCTTTACTCCTTGCGTTTGGTTTTAATGAGTTTTTAGTGTTTTCCATTTAGGAAACAAAATTTGTACGACCCTTGCTTCGCCAGTGGAAACAGTTTTTTTGCATCTAACGACAGCGACGCTATGGATATTGATCACTTTGTGAATTGTGCAATAACCTCACTTTTACCAAATCTCTAATAACTCAGCTATCCGATTACCAAAACCGACAAAATTTTCAAAGAAGCAATAATGTATTTGAATCTATTAAATCATACCATCTCCTTACATCCTGAGCCCAACAATAAATGCAATCGTTTCAGTCTCTTTTGGAGTTGATTTAATTAAACATAATTGAAATAATTGTAGTGCTTTGACCGAAAGGAGGTAATGTTAATAATAAATCAAAATCATGAATTTGACGACTTAAAACATAATTTTAATTAAAAGTAGAGAATACTACGGATAATAATAGATTTATTCTGCTTACCTCACCAAAATACCATAAAATGGTTTATTTTTAATTAAATATATTTTACCTAATAACGGAGTATAAAAAACAATATTATAAGCGGTGGCACGACGTTTCAATTTTACATCAATGACGAATCTGTCACTTTGTCTGGTGCTGTTGTCGATAGCGCTATAGACACTGTTCCAAGTTGTGGCGTTTAACACATACTGTTCCGATACAAGTTCCCATTCGTTCTGTACTACCTCATCTATATCTGCAAACTGAAATATTTGAAATATATGTATGATAATGTTTGAAATAAATAATGATGTTCACGGTTAACGAAGTGTGGACAGAAAAAAAAGTATTATTATGTGGAATTAAAAACTAGCTAAGCTGTAGTCAAAAAAGTAAAATTTGAGGATAGTGGCGCAGGGCCACAAACTGTGACTGTAACGGCGACTGGTTGGGTTCAATCCCAACTCGAGGAAATGAATTTTTATTTAAATTTATATTTCCATTACTTCGCTCTGGTGTCGAAGCAAAGCGCGGCGAAGAGTTCCGCCACTCAACATGCAAATGCGTTCATAATTCGGCGGTAAATGAAGAATGGAGTGTATTAACGCTAGGTTACCTCTGCCTACCTTGCTGTGTGCGGGATACAGCGCGAAGCTGATATAAAAAGTGAAAAGTACAAAAATATATTATTACATTTTTTTAACATCACGCTGTATCTTCACATATAGCAAGATAGAAAACTTAGTGTCTAGACCCTTCGTTTAGGATTCAAGACAATTAAATGGTATATCATGGCGCAGGGTCACAGTTGTGCGACTGTAAACGTGACGATTGTGGGTTCGAATCTCACTCGGGGAATTGAAATATTTTATATTTTCGTTTTCTCGCTCTGGCAACGTGGCAAGGCGCGGTGTTCAGTTCCCCCACTCAGCATTCAATGCCTCCAGAGTATGATACGGAGTGTCTTAACACTAGGTTTTCATGTTCCCTATGCCTATCCTGCTGTGTGCGGGTTAGAAAGCGAGAAGCTACAAAAAATATAATGATTCCTTCCGACGAGTGGGGGTCAAAGCCACAACCATACAGCTGAGCTTAGAGTCATCCACTAGTAATAAAGCATTTTTAGTGCTCAAACATATTAAAATAGGTCGCTATTTTAGAATCAAATTACACATAATATATTGAAGTAAATAATAAAAATCAAAAGCTTACTATTCTCATTATATTACTTTTAGGATCGATCTTTTTCAACAGTATATGTTCGTGAAACTGCCAGGGCTCTATGATTATTGCACATTCGTATTCGTCGCGAGGCCACCTGTTTTAATAAAGCAGAATAAATTAATTTTAAATATTGTATTATTTAAATTAAATTTAAATATTGTATTATTTAAATTAAATTTAAATATTGTATTATTTAAATTAAATTTAAATATTGTATTATTTTTCAACCGACTTTGCGACGCGAGGGAAGGTAATGTGTTTTTGAAAACAATCATTATTCATTATAGCGACAACCAGATTTTTTTTTCATAAATTATATTGTCAAAATGAAAAAATAAAAATCGACAAACTATTGGCTAGCTTTATAAATATAGAAATATATATTCCCCCAAAATTACGCTTTGCTTATATTTGTTATAATTAAATAAACATACTTTGTCATAGTATTGACAACGTCGTAACACCACGTGTTGACTGTAGTCTGCATGTGCAGGGTGGCTTCACCACTATTGACCATCGTGATAAGCTCGGGGTTCTTAGAATTTAATATAGATACACTATCTGAGCTGCAATATAAAGTTATATTATATATAGTGCTAAAACAACCAAATCAAAACTCAAAATTATAATCAGATCAAGGGGCCAGTCGTGGCGCAGTGGCACAAAGTGTGCCTGTAAATCGACTGGTTGTGGGTTCGATCTCCACTCGAGGAGATGAAATATATAATTACATTTATATTTTCATTTCTTCGCTATGGTGTCGAGGTGAAAGCGCGGCGTTGAGTTCCGCCACTCAACACGCAATGCTTCTAGAAATTGGCGGAAAGTGGGGAACAGAGTGTCTTAAAACTAGATTTCTTCTGTGTGCGGGATACAGCGTGAAGCTGAGCAAAAAAATTATTATAATCGTTCTCCATGCATTGCCCAATTTCCGTGACATTGCGTCTATAGTAGCAGAAATCAACGCCGCATTATGTCTTTTTAACAGAGCGAGGGAACTACAATATCTTATTCTTTTGAGAAGAAATCGAGCCTACAATCGTCACATTTAAAGTCAGTCATGGAACTATGGTGAATTAACAGAATAAAAAGGTAATATGAGTGTTTCTATTTAGAGAGAGGCAAATACATAGTTTAAATTAGACCTCTGAAGTCACAGTTTCAATTTGACGATACAAATCTGTATGTAGATTACTAACGTTATACAATTCCTTTGTGACAAAAGTAGCACTGCGCTGAAACACTAAACACTTACTTGAAAACAGACAATGCTGGACTCCATATTTGGCCTTGTCGAAATGTGATATACGTTGTGCCGTTGAATTTACTAGGATTCCACGCCATACTGTCGTCAGTCCATCTCTAATAATAAAATTTCAAATAAGTACTATGGTGAATAAATGATTAGAAACTAAAAAAGCAGATTTCATAATATAAACTAAATCTGCCCTTTAAGTTAGACAAGAGAGAGAGAGAGATTATGTAAAATATCATATCTTTCTATATATTAGTGAAAGAATACAAAGTAAATTAACTTGAGAATTAATTATAATTCATTCTCGATTCGAGTGGGAATCGAACCTATGAACATTTTCATAGTCTGTCGTTTACGGTTGCCTTCGATGTACTTACTCTGACTAAAGATATTCCTGTAGTAAGCTTAGCATTAAATGCATTATAAGAAACGCTTGTAATTTTGATGCCTATATCAACAGGTAATTTTGGTCTGGGCGGAACGTAAGGATTTTTGTTGTATAACAAACTTCTTCTTAATTTGTCCGAGTTGGAGAGCTGTGGTTCAACTGCGTTGGAACTTGGGGTTACTGGAATTTTGATAAAGGCTTAGAACGAAGTTAAAGTAAATATTTTATAACACGACCTTTTTCACATTTCATATTACTGTAATTTCAATAAATATATTATTCTTTTATTGTATTTTATATAAATGAGAAAACAACATAAAAAATTAGCAATTTTACATTTAGCTCACAAAGGTGGACTTATCTCCTACAGCCAACCAGTTAAAATGGATGAGTGACAAGCAGTGGGCAAGAGCATAGTACAATATTTTTTTTTAAATAAAGCAATTAGTTCAAACATTAATTATAAATAGAAAAAGTTTATATTACTATAATTATAATCTAAATTAAAATGATACTCACCATTGGAACCATTGCCTGACGGTATCGGACAATCGTATAGGAATTTAGCCTCTACACCGTTCCATGCGGCAAAACTGAAATAATTTACCTCGATCGGGAATATATCTTGATATGTCAATATTGGCATGACTTCGCCTTCACGTCCAAATTCAATAAGTCCATCTAAATGCAAAATATACGATAAATTACACCTAATTCAAATAAATGAAATAGAGACCAGTCGTGGTGCAAGGGTTGTGCCCTTGCACCACGACTGGTCTCTAGTGACGTAGCGAAGTAGTGCGAGTGACTGTATGCACGACAGGTTGCGCGTTCGATTTCCATTCGAGAATATTAAATATATAATATTCTCATTTCTTATCTCTGGTGTCGAGGGAAAGCGTTGAGTTCCAATACACAATACGCAATGCCTCCAGAATTTGACAGAATGTGGAGAGCGTAGTGCCTTTTAACACTAAGCTGCTTATCCACTTGCATGCGGGATATAGTGTGAAGCTGAAAAAAAAAATATATTTTGTACTCAAATATGTGTTTATATTTTTATTAATTACATACTTGCTTAAATATAATACTAAAATATTTTATTTTTATTTTTACTCTTGCAAAGATCTCTAAGTAAATACTTAAAAAAGTCTCAGATGACTATCAGATGATTATACAATTGTTTGTATTACCTTCAGTAATTTTGATGTAAAATGCTCTAAACTCAATAGGAGATAGTATGCCAACAGTTTTTGCAGAAGCTCTCGCGTTTCTCTTTAAGTTACCTCTTAGTTCAGTAAATTTGTTGCCTCCTCCACCTACAACTGAAAGTGTACAAATTATGTCATATATTATATTATGTCATATTTGAAAGCCTGATTTTGGTTAATTCCTATGGACACCATAATTTTCTTTTATAACATTATTTGTGCTTACACTGAATTTATGAAGAAGAACTAAGGGCTTACTGATTTTGACAAACTACAAAAGCGTGCGATAGTAAGCGTGACGGCTGTAGGTTTGATTCCCACTCGGAAGAATTTATTATTTAGTATTTTCATTTCAACGCTTTGGTAATGAGGCAAAGAGTAAACTCTGGGAAAACAAAGTATCTTAATAGTAGGTTTCCAGGTTTCCTCTGCTTACCCTACTGTATATGGTTTGCAGCGTTGAGCTGAAAAACGTACTGCCAAGATCGTTCTTAAATTATACCAAGCAATATATCTACAGTAGGTGTGAACTAACGCTATCTATTATATATTTCCTTCCACAATGGTTATAGTCAATTCGGGTCCTCAATCATACTCGACTCCTCAATAGTGTATATTGACGTAAAAATAGCTTTTCTATATTCTATATTTAGCTTATATATTTTCAATAACCTTACCAAATTCGTAAACAGAGACGGTAGAATCCGGTTTTGCGACAGGAGACAGTAAAATATGTCCATTACTGGCTGCTAATGTGGCAATATGCATTTCAAATACGATACTGGGATCAGATTTCATCATTTTTCTCTCTTCATTATTCACCGTGTAAAAGGTTTCGTAGAAGTAGCCGTGTTGACAGAGATGCTCCTTACACTGCATTGCCACTGTTGATAAATTAATATGGATGTAACAAATACTACTATAATATATAAATATATATTTTTTATGACCACATCTCTTTTTGCCGTGATAAAGACTAAGTTTTCAAGACCAAGAAAATATTCTTAGAATGGACAAAGTATGTAAAATAAAAAATATAAGCCTTATTTATAGTTTAAATTCAATAAATTCTATTCATTTAATTCTGTCTCTTTGTAATTATTTCAATTAATTATAAAGTGTTTACCCTTCATTATATTATGGAGCCGTGATATAATTAATACTTTAATTTAGACTCAATATCATGAGTTCATTATTTCACTTAAAAAAACAAGGATGATTTCTTCTTTACATAGTTTTTGTGTTCACGTATAAAAAGATAATTTAACAGATTAACAGTTAGAATAAATATTGAATTTAAGATTGACTTTCTGTTAAATTATATTTTTCTTTAAAACATAAGGCAGACCGCACATTTCATCATCTATTCTTATAATCAACCGGAACCGAGATAAAATAATTCAAGTGAGGACAACCTTTGCTTGCGCCAGTAATTTTACAGGCAACTATGCATGGAGAATAAAATAAGCTTAAATTTGATATATAATTAACTTAAAAACACATGAGTTTAAATTATCAACATCAAGCGATCTGTTTAAACGTGGCAACCCTAGAATTGTGGCAGACTAAGGTGAGACGTAGCAACCATCGTTTTTAATGTTGGATTCACATAAAAAACACGTGAGTACAATTTTTCAACAAAAACGCATCACTATAAATTTAATTAAAAGTGATTGCGGCACGATTCTTCTAGGCAACCCTAGCGTATTCTATTCTACTATCATATATCATTCTTAAAAGTAAGTTTCATAAAAAAACTGATACTTGCAGATCTATACTATGGTATCTTAGGCTATTAAGGCTCTCGAAACTTGTTTTTATTATTGATTGTTATTACTGATCTTAATGTTGATTTTATATTTTAACTACATTTTCCGGAGCCGGTCGTGGCGCAGCGGCATGAGGTGTGACAGCAAAACCGACTGGTTGTGGGTTCGATCCCCACTCGAGGAGATGAAATATTTACTTAAATTTATATTTCCATTTCTTCGCTCTGGTGTCGAGGTTAAGCGCGGCGTTGAGTTCTACCACTCAACACGCAATGCCTCCAGAATTCGGCAGAAAGTGGGGAACAGAGTGTCTTAACACTAGGTTCCCTCTGCCTACCCTGCTGTGAGCGGGATACAGCGTGAAGCTAATTTAATTTTAATTTTTTAACTACATTTTCACAAATCAAAATAAAAAAATATTTGTAAAAACAAAAACCCCGACTGCTTCATAGAAAATAAACAAGCCCAATAGTTTATTAGGATTAGCAGTCGGGACCTCTTTAAATTATGCGGGGTTCCTGGTAAAGATTTTATTGATTGAAGATTACATATAGGTCCCAACTGCTAATCCTGATAAACTATTGGGCTTGTTTATTTTCTATGAAGCAGTCGGGTTTTTTGTTTTTACAAATATTTTTTTATTTTTCATTTTTTTGTTAGAATTTATTATGGTAATGATAATCATGATATACCTTTTTGAAATCCTGAAATTGAGCTCTTGAATTTGATACCCATATTGTAGTATTCGAAACGATTTTTTTTTTCACTAAGTCCAATGGCGTACCACAGCCGCCATTATTATTTTTTACTAATGTCAGCTATCTAAGAACACTTAGGCTGCTAATACAAATTTAACGATACCTCAAATATGTGAATCCGTTCAGCGGTTCTGGAGATACGAGGTAATAAAGAATATTACATACATACAAGATACGCGCGAAAAACATAACCCTTCCTTAGCAGTCGGGAAAAAATACGCCAAGATACGCGGTGCGGTATACGGTAGATACATAACTACATTTTCTTAACTTGTCGTACAAAAGGCTAGTAATGTAATTATTAATACAAATAAAATACTATTTTAGGAGAACAAGAATATGGTGGTATAAATTCTTGTCCAATTTTTCAACTAAATTAAACTTAAATAAATTAAAACTTTCAAAAATTGCTTTGGCTAACCCACTGAAACTGATCAAGACGTTTTGAATAATTAAAACGGAACGAACGTTCAAGAAAATTTAAATGGTACCTCCACGATCCAAGATTTGGAAATTATAGAAAACTTCTAGTTGGAAATCTTAGCTTGAAATAGTTAATCAATTTCAAGTTTCTTTGTTAAATTAGTTAATATAATTTATTATACAATTTTATATAAAGAAAATAATCTTAATTTAAAATATGTTAGTATTTATATCTATACTACTTGTCGTCGCAATTTTGCTTGCGTGGAATTTATGAAGATAATGGAAGAGCTGTCCTTTTTCTGCTCTCGTAGAAATTTTGAGAAGTGCTCTTAGTACTTTTTTTTAACATTACACCTAAAATGTAAAATTGCCAATTTCCTTTCTTTTTTGTTATTCTACCACGTAGCAATTGATATTTCTGCACGCCGCACCCAAAAGCGCGGCGTTTAGTTTCGCCACTAAACACGCAATTCCACGAAAATTTGGTGGAACGAAGTGTCTTAACACTAAGTTCTCTGTATATACCCTACTACATGCGGGATACAGCGTGAAGATGAAGCAAAAAAAGTTTAATAAGCTTGCAAAAACAAAAATCTTGTTGCATAAAAATGCTTCAATATACCCAATATACAAACAAATATATTTTACTGTACAAAAACACATACTATCATAAGTAAAAGTAAAGTTGCCACACACTAATGTCACCATCCACACATTTATGCACAATACCGACACCCACATCATTTTGAATAATTAACAGAGAAGCACTAGGCACACTAGGCACTTTTTAATTGAAAATATTTCTCTTTTTAAACGCTACAGCTGTAATTAAAGCCACTAGCCAGTAGAATTATTAGTTCAGAAATATACGACACACATGAATGCAGTGTGTGCGTTTCGACGGGCGGGCGTCCACTGTTTTTATTTTTATCTATCTATACTAATATAATAAAGCGGAGGAGTTTGTTTGTTTAAGTACTAATATCTCTGGATCTACTGAGCCAATTTCCTTTCTTTTTTTGTCTAAAAGCCACTTTCCTTAGGAATGCTACAGGTTATATAACATTACAGTGTAAGTTTTAGTCAGCCGTAAATAATAGAATAACAATAATAAAGAACGTCGTCGGATTGCTTTAAACGCGTGCACTACAAAAATATATGTCAATACATTGTATGACAAAAATATTCTATTTTATTAGTTCTTTTTTTTGCAAGGTATTATTTCACCTTTTATTGAATCTTATGAGCGAAAGTGATTTCATCGTTAATGAAATGTTATCAAGATAAACTTCACCTTTTATAGTATGTTATTTGGACGTGTACATGATGATGACATCCTCTCAAGCAGCCGCGTAGTGCTTGCACTTTCTTAGAATAATAAAAACAAGTTGTTTACATATAATAATATTACTTGTTGGCTTAAATATTATCAACAACTAGCGGCCCACTCAGGGCTTCGCCTGCATCCCATCTATAATACTTTTATTATGCTATGTGTTTTAAAAGTAGGTTCCCAGGTTCCCTCTGCCTACCCCGCTATATGTGGGATACAGCGTGAAACTTAAACAAAAAAGAAAACAATATTGTGGTGATAGTGCCGTTGAAAAGGAAATCCCAGAGGAAGTGTAGCCGTGGTTATCGGGGCGGACGCGTGATAAATAATAGCGATGTCATATTGTAGCAAAAATATTTAATTTATTGTACGTATCTTATCCTCAGATAGCGATTTATTTAAAAATTGTGTATTCATTGTTTCGTCTACAATTTATGTAATGCAATATATTTGTTTGGAGTTAAACGAAAATTTGAATGTATAGGAAGTTTTTGTGTTGAATTTGAATATATTTTGCAATGTATACGTTGTTGTTTTGAAATAAAATAAATAAAATAAACTAGCTTCACGCTATATCCCGCCCACAGGCTCCGCTACTCATTTTCCCCCCAATTTTGGAGGCATTGCGTGTTGAGTGGTGGAATTCAACGCCGCACTTTGCCTCAACAATAGAGCGAATATTAAAATATTAAATATTTCATTTCCTCGAGTGGGAATCGAACCCACAACCAGTCGCGCTTACAATCATACATTTGTGTCCCTGCGCCACGACTGGCCTCTGTTGTTTTAGCCTCAAAATATATTATAACAGCGAATGGTCGTAACGTCAACCACATGAACATTGGTAACCGCTGCTTAACCGCGTATGGCCTGTTATAATATACTAGTTGTCGCCTGCAAAGTTGTCCGCGTGTTCTTTATAGAGCATTTCTTTTTTCCCCGTGAAAGGAAATTTTTATTTTTTTAGTTTACAAAATCTGCTTAACTTTTTAAGCCCAGTGGTCTGTCAATCACTAAGGCCCGTATTTATAAGGTTTAGCCTGTCAAGTCTGAGATTGATCTTGAGATGCTGTTTCTTTTGAATGAATGATAGTCGTGTGATCTCAGACTTGAGAGCGATCTTTAAATACAAATCTAAAATAACGGAAGTTTTGTATACATAGACTAGCGCCACCGAGCGGCTTGGTCCGCTTGCGCTATATGAATGTTTATTTAATATTATTTATGTGTATTAAGAGATTTGTTTATTATCTATATTGCTATAATATAAACTTATTAAATCTCTTGGGACTTAATTTAACTTTATCCGGAAAAATATTTGTATTTAATAGAAAAATATTTAACTATTTCATATTTATTGTTGTAAGATACATCGTCCCTCATTTTCCGCCGAATTTTTGATGCTTTGGGTGCTAATTGGCGGAACGGCATAGCGTTTGAATTGTGGGTTCGATTCCCACTCGTTGGCACCAATTATTATAATTTCCTCACTGAGATAACAAGACAACGCTTGGTGTTGATTTCCGCTATTCAAAATGTCTCGACCATTTGACAGTACTTAGCGAACCGAGTATTTTTAAATAACATAAGTCTAGTTCTAAGTAATATCTATAGAAAAAGTATTAAAAGAAATGTAAATATAACAAAAGGTACGGACCATAAAGTCTGTAGTGAAAGTAAGAATTAAAATAAGAACCGAGTATTTTAACTGTAGGTTGCCTCTGCCCACTGTGCTATATGCGGGGTATAATAATAATAATAAAAGCCTTTATTCAGATTTTAACAAGTTATTTACAATATAAAGATCATTTTTTTTTTGCCCAGGTAAATTAATCTGTTTGCCATATTTTGACAAAGGCCTCTTCCAATTTTTTCCATTCTTTTCTGTCCTTGGCGGTTTTAGACCATAATAGACCCGCAGTGGCTTTTGTATCATTCTCCCATCTTTTAAATTGTCTGCCGCGTTTCCTTATCTGGTTTCTAGGATACCACTCGATCATAGCTTTGCTCCATTTTTTGGTCCCACGCATAGTGTGGCCGGTCCATTTCCATTTGTGTCTTTTGATGAGGTAAGTGACTATATGCGGGATATAGCGTGAAACAAAAATATAAACTTAAACGAATAATAGAAGAAATTTAGCTAGATATAGCAGTATACTTATATAGTAGTTTGTTCGTAGTGTAGTTAGCACTAGGTAATGAAAGCCAGAATCCAAAGTATTTCGAATGCAAACGGTAGAACTAAGCTGATCGGCGTTTGGTAAAGCGTTACAGTCGAACTGTTGATACTCTTGACTGAACGTTTAAAATTTCATCGTCTCTTTGAATAGCTAGGAGCGTTGCGCTTTGGCTGGTGTCAAAGCTCGTGTTTATTAGTATTTAGTACGTCATAGAGGGGACCAACCGATTGGGAGGGTGAATCGTCGTAGGGGAGGAGGAGGGGGAGGGGAGAGTGTATTAATCCAGTAATGTAATTTAAAATCCAATAGTCAAATCTGCTCCACGCTCTATCCCGCTCCTGCTCCTCCTGCTCCTTCTGATCCTGCTGTGTTCAGCAGGGTAGGCAGAGAGTGCCTAGTGTCAAAACACTCTGTTCTCTATTTGCCGCCGTTATTAGTCGCGGAACTAAACGGTAGGCTTTTTGCCTTGGTACCCGAGCTAAGAAATGAAAATATTAAGAAATAATTCACTCTCTCGAGTGGGAATCGAACCCACAACCGTCGTGTTACAGTTAAACGGCCTAATAAAGGTTTTTTATGGTAATTATTCAAGTTTAACACATGAGTTATACTGAAGACCAAAACATTATGTGGCAAATTCAATGCTGCTCTTTGTCTTACCAGAGGAACAAAAAGTATTCAACTTTTTGAATGAGGATTGTCCACAAACTTAATACTAATGTCTCAATTTCCTATAATATCAAAAAAATAGTTCACCTGTATCCTGCATGTAGCGGGGTAGGCACAGGAAGCGTAGTGCTAAAACACTCCGCTCCTCGTTTTCCGCCGAATTCTATAGGCAATGCGTGTTGAGTAGTGGAACTCAATGCCGCGCTTTGCTTCCACACTAGAGCGAAGAAATTTAATTATTAAATATTTTATTTTTTCGAGTGGAGATTGAACCCACAACCTGTTGCATTGCCATAACTGGCTATGATATGTGTAATAATATCTCAAAGCGAATTGCTGAAGTAAAAAATATATTGTAGAATATATAATTTTTTCTCTGCTATTCTTTATTACAAGTGTAATTTCGCTTTCTAAAAGAAATTATTTTATTTCTGAAACAAAGGAAAATAAAGATTGATTTATTTGATCCCTTACACATAAAGCAAATTGGGAAAAATTATTAAACAAAGTATTACAAAATGAATGGATTTTACGTGGAAATTTGTAAAGCTTTTGAATGTCGAGTCGTATCGTATATTATTATTGTAACTTGGGATAATGTTTTATGTTTAACTTGTGGATATTTTGATTTTCATTTTGTAGTGTAGGTATAAGTATGTATGTTAATTACCATTTATTTATTTCATATGTAGCAGGGTAGGCAGGAGAAGCCTAGTGTAAAGGTATTGCGTGGCGGCCCTTAACGCCACGCTTTGTCTCGACACCAGAGCGAAGAAATGAAAATATTATTTATTTTTTTCGAGTAGGAATCGAATCTACAACCTGTCGCGTCAGCCACACGCTTGAGCCCTTGTGCCATAACCGGCCTTGCCATAATTACGATTACCATTGATATTACATAAAGATCTAAAATATATCGCCAATTCTCCTTAGCAAAAGAGCTTTGCCAGTAGAACTGACAATATCGACACTTTTATGTAAATTAAGGTTTAAAATCGTTTGTATTTGAATAAAGAATAATTTAATTTCGATTTATTTCTCTTACAGTATTCAGAGGTCAGTCGTGGCGCAGTGGCACAAAGTGTAAACCGACTGGTTGTGGGTTCGATCCCCACTCGAGGCGAGGAAATATTTACTTAAATTTATATTTCCATTTCTTCGCTCTGGTGTCGAGGCAAAGCGCGGCGTTGAGTTCTGCCACTCAATACGCAATGCCTCCAAAGTTCGGCAGAAAGTGGGGAACGGAGTGTCTTAATACTAGGTTCCCTCTGCCTATCCTGCTGTGTGCGGGATACAGCGTGAAGCTAATAAAAAAAAATAGTATTAAGCCTTAAACTTCAATACGAAGTAGAGAGAGAGAGACTCAGTGGTTTTCAGCCAAATTTGATTTCGTTTTGCAGGTTTAAATCTATGATAATGACTGATAATGATTTTTTAAATTATATAAACTAAAACAAACATTAATTATGTATACATGTATATTAGGCTTAGTCAAAAACATTTGGAGCTATTTAATAAAATTGTAATAATGATGTACTACTAGATCGAAATGCCTACGTGAGATGATTTAAGAATAAAAAAAGAACAAAATATTAAAGGTCGGTCAAGAAAAGGAGGCAATCATGTAAATCCTGGGGTAAAATGTGAGAGGACGTTAAATTGAATTCAGTTGGGTTAAGTCCGGTAAAATATATAAGTACGAATACATACATATAAACAATGTTTTGATATTTTTGAATATGAAACTCGGATTTATTTGTTTAAACGTTTTTAACAAGATGTAATGATTTTTACCCTGTATTCCGCATACAGTAGGGAAGGCCATATGGAATAGAACCTAGTGTTAAGGCATTCCGTTCCCAACTTTTCCTCCATTTTTCGAGACAAAGTGAAAATAAATGACGGCCTTTTTCTTGTTACCAGAGTGAAGAAATAAAAAAGATCCTGATTGGTAATTGAACGCATAACCATCATGTACTGTAGTTTACATACGCTCACAGCCTCATGCTAAATCTATATTTGACTTTGTGGAAGCTGTTACTGCGTTGGTATAAGTCGTGACAGTCTCAAATTCAGTTGAAAAGCGAAAAGTGGAAACTCCTTAACACTATTTTTAGTGTTTATGTCAAAATTGGCAATTAAATTTTAAAGAAAAGGGATATTTGTACCATCAAACTCAATTATAACTTATAACAAGAAAAAAAATGCTGTAATAATTTATATGAAGGTCTTAGAAAACACAATTAGGCCGTCAACAAATTGAGTTATCGTCGAAACAATTTGATTTCTAAAATATATTTTAACCAAACGTAAACTTTGTTACTCAATTTATCATTGTTAAGAGTTTGAATGTTTGTTTTGAAATATATAATTTTAATCTTTTTATATAATTTTCAAAGCTAGAAGTCTGCCCCATATTTGACCTTTGAAAACAGTGTCTCTAGTGTTTTTTTATATAAATGTATTTTTTAAAATTTTATTAATGTATTTTTTATAACAATATATATTTACAAAACAAATTATCTTCTGTTCAAAGATCTTTATTCTCATTTCGACAATGTCATTTACATGACAAAATTAATAAAAAGAAACATTATATAATATTAACAGGTATCAGTGAAAAAAGAGTTAACAGAAAGTAGAAAGTAAACATAAAATGTAAATATGAAGTAAAAATAAAATGAGGAATAAAAAGATGCAAAATTCATGCCCATTGCCAATTAGAAATAATTCATCTCTTAAGAAGAGAATGATCGCTAAGCACGAACGTGCAAAGCCTGGACTTAAATTCATTAAATGACTTACTGTTCCTAATCGATTGCGGTAAATAATGATTTACTTTTCAGGGAGTGATACTACATAATGGTATAGCATCACTCCCTGAAAAGTTTTGTATTGTATGTAATTAGTTTGTTTCCATATTTTGTTCGTGTCTTCTGTAATATCAAATTGTGCGCTCGTCTGTGATATTGGTGCTGCTTGCCTTTGATCTCGACCGAAACCTTCGTGTGAACACTTCCATCTAGGATCTTTCAAATTAGTATGCATGTAGTGTAGTTGTATACCTGCCTAATATTCAATAATTTAGTGTTTTGGTATATTTTTTTTCTGTAGCTGTTAGATGTAGGATAGTTAAAAAGTGATTTAATAATTTTATTTTGTGATGTTTGTATACGTTGTATATGACATTTAGAAGCGGTCTCCCATATTTCGATTAGATATAAAAGATGAGATTTTACTAGTGAGTTGTACAATTTGTGCATTCCAATTAAGGTAAGAGTCAAACCATAGGAATGGTATTGATAGTATTTTTGTTTTAATCTTTATTTAAAGCACTTGTCACACAAGAAGTAACATGTCGTCCTGTAATAACCACTGTACATTCACCTTATCTATATTAAAAATTAAACTCTGACTCTGATTAAACTAATTAAATCTTCAATTCAGATTTAATGAATTCTTCAATTCTCTTGTCTAAGCCTAAATTTACTAATTTATACAAGCTAAAAGCAGAACTAGAAGCTAGGGTAAGCTAATATGCTATTACAAATACCAACTTTCATATAATTTTTATTATTATTTTTGATTTAAAAAATTAATAACAGGTCTTTTCAGGGATAAAATGTCTAGATTTTGTTGTGCCCGAGATAAGATATGTACTGAATGTTCGTGATAAATTAAGCAAGTGTCGTCAGCGTAAAGGGGTAAGTTCACCGTGTAGGTTTAATTCTCAAACATTATTAATATAAATGTTGTATAATAAAAGTATATTGAATATAGGTATTATATTTATAATTGCTATCAAATGCGTGGCAAGTCTGTGCATATAAAGAAAATTGAAGTATTTGTCTGTGATTTTTAATTTTTTAAAATAATCGTTTTCTCAAGTACCAAAATACAATCAATTTTAAAATTTTACATCTGTCTGTTTAGCTGGTCTCATCCCCGGAACAGCTGAATCAATTATTGTTATTAATATGGGACTAATGATAGAAGGAGCTGTGGAGCAACATATTAGCTACTTTTTATCGCCGATTTCTCACAAAATCCTAATTTACGCGGGAAAATTCGCGTACTTAGATTGAATGTTCGTAGATACATAAATGTGACTTAACTAAATATATTTTTTTAAATACGACAATTTGTGTGAGCAAAATAAAATAAATTTCCAAAAGATTTAAATTACGATTTATTAAGTGTACAACAATAAAGATAACCATATAAAAATAATTAAACAATTTTCCCTAAAAACACAAATTAAACAATAATATTGGATGAGGCGAAAGAGATATAGTGCGCTGTCGAGTCTGTCGTTCGGTTCTGGCCGACTATAAAGCATTATTCTGACCTCAAATATATTATTTGGCCTTTATTATATTTTTTGAAGAAAATCCAAATTGTAGAATCACGATATTATAAACATTAAAAAGATCTATATATTTCAAGGGTAGAACTGCGTCGATAGTAAAAAATCCACAGGCGGTCATCTTGTTGAACCTCGCTTTGTTAACCCTCCTTACGTTTTTAAAAAGCTTTTTGAGCTCTGAAAAACAAATTAATATTATCTAATATTACAAAAATTAAGAAAAAATAACATTGAACCTTAAAATATGTATTGAAAAGTAATAAAATTACTTTACAAGGCATATAAGGACACTACACAAAAAAACGCCCACCGAAACTTCAGTACAAGTTTCAGGTCACTATTACTTATTAAAGCTTACAAACTTAAGTTGACAATTTGTATAAAATGAACTAACTACAAATGAGTTTGAAATAATTTTTTTCTATGAAATATCTATAAATTTTCACTTTTCGGACTTTTTCTTTTATCTGTGCTATAAGATATAGTTTCGTATTAAATTTCAAGATTCTGAGTTTACAAGAATTACCCTGTAGGTTTTGATTCCCTTATGAATTTCGAAAATTTGCGGCATTAGTGGCTGTATCTTTTTTTTTAATTTTTTCATAGCTCCAAAGGACAGTAAGAGACAGTGAGTCCCTCAGTTTGATACCTCCACGCGTTCATGAAAAGGGCCTTGACAGACGGACGGTACGGTACCCTAACATACATTTGTATCAGTTGAGATCGAACTCGGAATCGTGTGAACAGAGGGATATTCCAGATCAACATGTCTATACGTCAAATTCTAATACAAACTTTTTCTTCACACACAATATTCTTCATTCCACTATTTTATATTTTTTCACATTAATTTGTAATTTTTGAAGCCAATCGTGGCCCAGGGGCACAAGCGTGGCACACGATATGCTGTGGATTCGATTCCCATTCGAGAATATGAAATATTTAATATTTTCATTTATTCTTCGATTTCTTCGCTCTAGTAACGAGGCAAAGCGCGGCGTTGAGTTCCGCCCCTCAACACGCAAAACACTTGGTTCCCGGGTTCCCTCTGGCTTCCATGCTACGCGCGATAGCATGAAGCTAAAAAAATATTGTTCTACTTACCTGTATGATTATAGCGATTTAATTGTAATAAACATTTTCTTTCAGCTTCAACAATGTTTATGTAAAATATTTCACATTCTTTGATGCAAAGAATAATTAGTAGAATATTTTTAAAAATCCAAAGTACTATATAGAATTCTGTGAGTGTACCTATAGTCTGAAAAAAAAGGTAAACAATAAATATGAAGACGGAATATGAAACTTTGAGGCCAGTCATGGCGCAGTGGCACAAGGTGTGGTTGTAAAACCGACTGGTTGTGGGTTCGATCCCCACTCGAGGAGATAAAATATTTATTTAAATTTATATTTCCATTTCTTCGCTCTGGTGTCGAGGCAAAGCGCGGCGTTGAGTTCTGCCACTCAATACGCAATGCCCCCAGAATTCGGCAGAAAGTGGGGAACGGAGTGTCTTAACACTAGATTCCCTCTGCCTATCCTGCTGTGTGCGGGATATAGCTTGAAGCTGATTTGTTTATTTATTTATAAAAGATGGCCTTGGACTTGCAGCCTATAAGAGACGCACCGATATTTAACTGATACTTAAAAAATAATATGGTGGTAAAATCAAAACAACAAGGTACTTAAGCGGTACGCAAGGGGACATATAAAAAAATCTTTTAAAGACGACAAAATTTTATAGTTGAGCAATATTTTAACAAACAAAATGACCGTATTTATGCTATAAGCTCTAAAGAAGCATCCTAATTCAGTTTTCCGACTTCATTGTCGATTTCTTGGAGTGTTAGCTATGAAGGAGTGAATGATCCATATTTTAATGAAACGTGTCCTGATCTTAATACACTAAATTATGATTTAGGTTTGTTCTAAACGTCATAATATTTTGGAGTTCCTAAAATAATCCATACGTTTAGATGTAAAGAATGGGAAATATATGGAAAAACCATAGAAAGAGTGCGTGCCTGGAAACCACTTTGAATAAGCTTTATATACTTTTCATGGTTGTATATTAATGTGTTAAACTAACACATCTGTAATGTGTATTTTGAAAAAGAAACGAAACAATATATTATCTCTGCCTACTTTCTTAATTATTCTAATGCTTACTTACCGACTTGGATAAGAATAAGTTAAGTTTTGCTAAATCTATACAAATTTGAGTGTAAATCAATGTATGGAAAAATGTATCTGCCACTTGCAGGAGCAACTGTAATAGATATAATTATAATACCTTAAATTCTTAGCTAAATTGTTTAATTGAGATGAAATATTTACTTAAATTTATATTTCCATTTCTTCGCTCTGGTGTCGAGGTTAAGCGCGGCATTGAGTTCTGCCACTCAACACGCAATGCCTTCAGAATTCGGCAGAAAGTGGGGAACGGGGTGTCTTAACACTAGGTTCCCTCTGCCTACCCTGCTGTGTGCGGGATACAGCGTGAAGCTGATAAAAAAATTTGTTTAATGCTAATTACCGACTTACGAACAAATTTTTTTATACTCACAGACAATTGAAACATATTCTTAAATTTATCGAAACTATCAATTATATCTATATAAATACTAAAATATCCTTTATGATCAATTCCAAAGTATTTTATAGGATTGCTATTTTCGATATATCGTTTAGAAAAACATTGTATGTTACAAATCCATAGTTTAATACACTTATTTATAATATTCATGTAGCGATAGGCACAAATAATGTTAACATCATAATATAATAAGGCAAACATGTAAAACACGTGGCGTAATGTATGATTAGACCAAATATTATCAATACGCGATGCAAACGACACACTTATTAAAAAATATGAAACGAAAATAGTAAAGAAAAAGATCCAGTTAACAATATGCCATCTTTTAAAGTCATTATCTGACTTTTTAAAAAAAATCATAATTTTTTGGACATTAAGAACGAGTTCAATATGAAGCTTGCTATTTTTCATACTATCCAGAAACAGAATAAGACATTCAAAAATATAAATAAAGTGATCGACAATTAATGAATAATAGATTGAAATACTCAAAACTTTAACGAAATCACTTTCCAATTCCAAATGTGAATAGAACGCGAAAATGATAAGACATGCGGATAGTATAGAAAAAAATATATAAATATAGCTTTTTGTATGAATGAAGTTATTACGAATAGTAAATTTGGATACGAAATAGATGTTTTGGAGTAAATTTAGAGGGAATAGAGCCTTCTTGAAATTATCATCTATATAATTGTTTTGGTATTTAATTTGAGTTAGAGCCATTTTTACGTACAGGTTGCTTCAAACACAATATTGAAATGTGAAGTAATATACATCAATACAGTTTAAATTATAAGTGCTTTTGTAGAAAGTAATTTGTTAGAAATATTATTGTATTGAAGGCAAACATTCTTATGTATGTTCAATATGAAATGGTGTTTACAACGCTGTCTAAGTCCATGTCTATACTCATAATCAAATTATATTTTTTTAAGGAAAAGACTAGGCTAACGAGCGTACAGGTCACCTGATGGTAATTGATCATCGCCGCCCACGACCCCGTGCAACACCAGAGGAGTTGCCAGCCTTTAAGTTGGTGGTAGACGGTCTTTTAGAAGGTATCCATGTACTATCGACCTGGAAGCACTGCCGCAGATAGATTATTCCACAATTGCGTGGCGCGTGGAAGGAAGTTTACACGGAGCCCCCCGGAATACCCCGTATCTAGACGGTGTAGATGATATTTGAAATTGTGACATGCTGTGTAGCTAGAAAATTCGGCGGCAGGTAACAGGTCAAAGAATTCCACAATCCACTATCCATGATAAATGTGGTAGAGAACGCACAGCGGAGAAGTAACTACGTAAAGCCAAAATCCTTGCGTAATAACTTCTTCTCGCTGTCCGTGTCTTCTAGGGGTTGAATTAAAAAAAATCCTTTCACCACAAAATCCTTTTCAAATGTTCTCGCAGGATACTTCCACAAAAGAAAAAAAAATTAGTTCGGGACTGGTCAATGTTTTTCCGAGAAACATTTGCATGGCCAGAATGAGTATACAGCGTTAAAATAACCATAAATAGAGCTAAATATAAAATTAAAAAAATTAAATCGAACATTTAAATGAAACTATTATTTAACATTCAGACATCTCTAGCGTTAAAGAGACTTAACTTATCCTATTTTAATAATAAGACGGTCGGAGCACACCTCTAAAGTTTTAAAGTTAAAAAATATCGCAACTCCACCGCCGTTAAACTATTCATTTACATAAAATCCAAAAAATAGTAAATAACTGTTTAAAATTTAAAATTTGAACAAATCTCCATTTTTAAAACGTGAATCCCACCAAACTCTTTTGTTCGCCGCTCAAATGACTGCGTCAGCCATCTTGTGATTATTTACCAAGCAAACATTATGCAAATAGTTGACAACCGTCACCGTTTCTTTATAGTCTACGGGCGGACTGTTTAAATAAAAGTTTTAATTAAAAATAAGGAAGGAATACTGTAATTAAT
>JAATLQ010037033.1:23242-46536 GCA_013421005.1 Heliconius erato x Heliconius himera | reverse complement strand
TGTTATTAAGATGGCAGAATAAATTGCCTGTCAAACTAAAAAGTATTTTAATATTTTAGTATATACCGACAATATTACAAATATGAGAAAAAAAAGTAGCCTATGTTCATCCGAAGACCCTCAAGTATCTCTATATGAGTATTTTATCATAATTGAATTAGCGGTTTGACCCTGATTGCGTAACAGACAGACAGACAGACAGACAGACAGACAGACAGACAGACAGACAGACAGACAGACAGACAGACAGACAGACAGACAGACAGACAGACAGACAGACAGAGTTACTTTCGAATTTATAATATAGGTATGGATTATAAATATTTCGAAAAAAAGATACCGACGAATTGATAACCTCTTTTTTTTTTAAAGTTGGTTAAAAATGTTAATGGTCAGATGGATGTATATTCAAACGTTCTTAATTTCCATGCTATATTCCGCTTAAGGTAGTATAGGCAGACAGAATCTAGTGTTAAAACAATCCGTTCCCACTTTTCGCCGGATTTTCGAGACATTACGAATTGAATAGCGGAACTCATAGCTTCGTCTTGTTACCTAAGCGAGGGAATGAAAATATTAAATAATTCATTCCTCCGAGTGGGAATAGAACTTACAACTGTCACCCTTTCAATCACACTGCGCCACTACGGCCTCAAAAATCTTATACGTATTTATTTTATTTGTTTTACTAAAGCACTTGCAAAGCAAAGAGAATACTACTGCATTTTAAAGATGTGTTTTTAAATTCTCTTATGTTTAAATATTTAACTATTTTCTAACCTAATTCTTTTTTAACCTTACACATATAAGGTTAATAAGTAATACTATGTTAGTAATGTTAAACTATATATTGTAGAAGTGGTAAAACTTTAACACGTTAATTTATCAACTCGAGTTCAAACTGTTCCACGAAGCTTCTAATTAAACTTTCTATTTCCGGTCTTATGTTAGCTTGACTGAACGCAAAATTCACTTTACCCATTTGTTTAGTAAATATTCTATTAATGTCCCTAGAAAGACGTATTATTTGTATTTGTAAGCGATTGGTGTACGTAAATGCCAAAATTTTACAATATTAAATATTATGTTTTTGTTAAATTAGGTTTTGTATAAAATGACATAACAAAAACTGCACTAAAAATTATGTTAGTAGCAAGAAAATCTCTCGGATTTACGGAATTATTCTTTTAAAATAGCTTGTCTAATGTAGTACGTGGCGGACGTGATATTGTGGTGTATAATGACATCCTGAAAGCCGCAGTGGACGCGAGATCCAGCCAAAATTAATGTGAACCATTATTAATGTAAAATGTATCGAAATAACCTTCATTCATACTTATTTAGAAAACGTATAAAAATTTGAACGTAGCGGGACTCGAACCCGCGCCTCTTGGAAACTGACCAGGACCGACTGAGCGCCTGGTCCGTTTCCAGGGGGCACGGATTCCAGTCCCGCTACGTTCAAATTTTTATACGTTTTCTAACGTTACATCTTACGTTCAATTTTTTATTCATTTTCTAAATAAGTATTTTTCTTTCCTAAGTATGGAATAACAGTTTACAAATGTTTTAAAAATAACCTTCATTCATTTGGCGCAAATTAATAAAGTGAAAAAGCTGAAGAATATACATATATACCAAATGAATTGATCTATACACAGAAATAACGACTGACTTCTCGTGTTTTTCTCGCAACAAAGCCGATCCATTTTTGATAGGTATAAGTACTTATCGCAGTGGTTGGTCATAGATGAACCAGAAAACCACTAAAATCTGAAATGAGATATCCACCAGAGGCGGCAGACCACCTAACACTCGAGTGAAACCAGTGAACAGTGCCGAACTAGACACTGAGTCTATATTAGTTCTTTTTTAATATTTTCTTTGTTTTTATTTTATTATTATTATTTTTTGCTTTCGACAATATCACGCTGTATCCCGCATATAGCGGGATAGGTACAGGGAGCCCAGTATTAAAACACTTTGATTTCCGCCAAATTCTGGAGGCATTATGTGTTAAGAAGAAAGAAAACATTAAATATTTAATTTCCTCGAGTCGGAATCGAATCCACAACCTGCCACGCTTACAGTCACACGCTTGTGCCCCTGGGCCATAACTGATATCACATAAAACTATATTTAAAATAGAGAAGTCACTAACTTTTAAAACATAGTATACAGGGTGGAAGAGGCAGCGCTCCATTTACAGAAACAGCATATAGAGTAAAATATTTCAAACCTATACCTAAAGAAATTAATCAAGATGCATCAACAGTTTGGACGTAGGATTTTTTTTCATTTCTCGATTTTTATTCATACCTGTATTTCGTGTGACGCGATTACGTATAGATTCCAATAATATAAACACTTACTACTACAAAAATATTACTAAAGGTTAAACAACTTTGAACTTTATGGCCAATATCTACGACTCGATTTCGGAATGAGCCGTGTGTGGCGGTGTTCCTTTGATAGGTTTATGTGTACGCGCGTCGTCCTTACAAATGGCGTTTTATTTTAAAATGACAATTTTATTATTTATTTTGTTTGAAAAAATAACTTTTTCATTTTTGGAAATTTATTTCTTTCTGATTTATATTAGGCTTTTATAGAGTAGTTAAAACTGTGGTTTCATTTAAAGTGGTGCTTACACTTCCATCCTGTATACTTATTTTGGAGTTAGTAGCACATAAAATGTATAATTATGAATATTGTCAATAAAAATACTTTTAATTATTATTATTTTTTATCACAGCTGAAGCCTACTATTATCAATTAGACGAAATGAAGAGAGAAGTATTTATTCATACAACCAAAATATTTAGTCCAATTCTTATACAATAACGTTTGACTATACAAATCCCGCACAAACCTTCATGTCAAACATATACATTTGTTTATAACTTACATATTACATATTGCTTATTATGTTTATTTACTCTCAAATATATAGTTGCATATTAGTTACATATATAAATATATAACTTAAATATTTTCAGCAAAGTTTGACTAAAGTACGCGCCTCCTGGAAACCGACCCGGTTGGGTTTTTATACGTTTTCTAAAAAAAGTATTTTTTTTCCTAAGCGTGAAATAACACTAATGTTACGTGAAATAACAAAAATGTTAAAAATATTTAACTAAAGTAGTGAACCAGCGGGTTTTATCAACACGACTTGACTAAAACATTCACATAAATTTTGTTTCCATGTACATATAGATATGCTCGCATTAATGGCATCCGAATGCTTGGTAAAATTGAAAGAGGGAGAGAGGGCGAGAGGGGAAAACGCATAAATCTTTACAAACAAGACAACAGCGCATTGACTGTAACATATTGGTATCGAAAATACAATAACTCTTTTATATTATTTGTTTTGAATAGAATAAGGAAGTAGAGAAAAAACTGTGTTCATTTCTGACGACTTAAAACTGAGTGAATGTTCTGTACCATTTTCATATGTGATATAAAAAAACTTATTTTATTAGACTCATTAAGAAAATTTGATAAAAATTAAATATTTTATTTATTTTTTACTTATATTCAATTTTCCTGATTAAGTATTTTTAGGGTATCCTACCTAAGAAGGAAAAAACGGAACCCTTATAGAATCATTTTGTTGACCGTCAAACTGACAATTTATCTCGACATCGAGATTAAAATCTATTACAAACTTATTAATGTTGTTCATGTCATACAAATTATGTATGAAATTAACAACATTATTAAGTTTGAAAGTTAAATTTACCAACTTTTATATATTTGAGGCCAGTCGTGGCGCAGTGGCACAAAGTGTGACTGTAAAATCGATTGGTTGTGGGTTCGATCCCCACTCGAGGAGATGAAATATTTACTATTTATATTTCCATTTCTTCGCTCACGTGTCGAGGCAAAACGCGGCGTTGAGTTCTGCCACTCAACACGCAATGCCTCCAGTATTCGGCAGAAAGTGGGCAACGAATGTCTTAACACTAGGTTCCCTCTGCCTACCCTATGTATGCGGGATACAGCGTAAAGCTAATAATAATAATAATAAACTTTTATATATTAGATAACCTACAATTCTGAAATTGGCACGGAACCATGGATCGGGCGGGTCCGACTAACACCAGATCGGTTTTTATACTAAACGCGATTTTTACAAGTTTAAACGAATTAAAATGATTTAGAATTTTGTGCGAATATCAAAACATTTATTTCCGCCATCTAATATACCCGAGGAAGGAAAATGAAATAGATAAGATCAGATTATTTTGTCATTGCCTACTACGGTTACGCTGGGTGTGTGGATTATTCTTTGTTACAATTATTTATAAACACTGTAGCCTTACAAAGAACGTAAAGAAAATTCTATAAAAATTTTTAGAAAAATGTTGAAGAATATGGACAAGATAGATCTTTAGAATTGTGTAACCCTTTCAAGTTACTATTTAAAAGCATTTGGAAATTCTATTCAATTTAAGGATACTAATTAATAAAAGCTAAAAAATGTCAGTAAAATCAGTAATCTTAACTTAACTTAGCTTCACGTTTTATCCCTTGCGGGGTAGTCAGAGAGAACGGAGCGCCAAACGCTACGGTCGGTAATCAGTAATCTTCCATGTACAAATAAAACAAAATATTTTAAACATTTTTAAAGTGTTAATCTACACTTAGGAAAGAAAAATACTTATATAGAAAACGTATAAAAATTTTAACGTAGCGGGAATCGAACCCGCGCCTCCTGGAAACCGACCAGGAGCTCTGACCACTAAGCCATACGTTCTCATCAAGCTACGAAAACAAAATACTTAAAACAACGTGTTGCCACAAAATATTGGATATTCAACTTAGTTGCTTATTAAAAATGAATAAAATAATTTAGACAATGGGAATGTCAGTAAGCTGTTTACACTAGCGCTACTAAACAAAGTTGAAAATGTTATGAACTGCGTTTCGGATTTCAAAAGGATGGTTGAAATTTATAGCGATATTTTTTTTTATTTCCAACTTATAATAAATCATAAAATATAAATTTTACAGAAAGTAGACGATAAATCATTAAAAATAAATGGAATTTATAGTAAAAATTAATGGCGACGGCACTCGCAGCTTAAAGTTAATTACTGTCACTTGAATCACTCGTTGAGTGATTTTTGCAGCCGCGCTAGTTCGTATATTCATAATTAAAATTTTATTTCAAATTGGTTTTGAAAGTGTAGGAACGTTTGTATAAATTTATATGTATGACCAATATAATAGTAATATTTTATAATTATACTTATTTTATTGAGGACAGTCGTGGCGCAGCGGCACAAATTGTGACTGTAAAACCGACTGGTTGTGGATTCGATCCCCATTCGAGGAGATGAAATATTTGCTTAAATTTATATTTCCATTTCTTCGCTCTGGTGTCGAGGCAAAGCGCGGCATTGAGTTCTGCCACTCAATTCGAAATGCCTCCAGAAATCGGCAGGAAGTGGAGAATGGAGTGTCTTAACACTAGGTTCCCTCTGCCCCTGCTGTGTGCGGGATACAGCGTGAAGTTGATTTTTTTTAATTGATTGAACTGATTGAACTTGATTTTTGACTTATTAAAAGCAATAAACAGTAGAGAGAGCTTGGCCCCGCCACCCAGGGCGCCGGTGAAAAAATAGCGCTACAGCCGCAAAGCTGGTGAGATTGCCCGCGATCAATCCCAAAGTTCTAGGGGAAAAAAATGAGGTTCGTTTTCTCAACTGTCTTTTGAAATCTGTAATAACATAAATTTTAGTCGCCACTTTTACTTAATTTGAACAGTTTGATTAATATAAAAAATCTTGGTCTCTTTCGACCTTACTGATTCTGTGGTGATCTCCAATAAAAATTATTCTAAGCTATAAGCGAGAAATAGATTAGATAGAGAAATAGAGTTGTATGTTGTGAAATTGTTAAGTCTACATTTTTTACCTCTTAATTTACTTCTGCCTTAGCTTTATTATAGATTTTCTCATATATCTTTCATTTACAACATCGACCACAGAGATCAGGTACTATTTATTATAAGTATAGATTATTGTGCTTGTGTAGGTAGCCTATCAAAAGGTGTCAAGGGAATTCCGATGTAACACAGTTTCACGTAATAACTTTACAACATTGTTCTGAACAAACGCGCCATAAAATTTGAGAAATATACTCGTATGTGATCATTAAGTAAGCTTCTTAAGGAAATCTATAAAAGATAATAATAACGTAAAAGAGGCTAGTCGTGGCGCAGCGGCACGAAGTGTGACTGTAAAACTGACTGGTTGTGGGTTCGATCTCCACTCGAGGAGATGAAATATTTACTTAAATTTATATTTTTATTTCTTCGCTTTGGTGTCGAGGCTAAGCGCGGCGCGGTGTTCTGCCACTCAACACCCAATTCCTCCAGAATTCGGAAGAAAATGGGGAACGGATTTCATTTTTGGGGGGAAAGGAGTGTCTTAACACTAGGTTCCCTCTGCCTACCCTGCTAAGTACGGGCTATATTTAATTTCAACATAATCAATTGTAACATAAATATAAAGTGATTTGTGTTTTAATCGTTTCATTAGTCTTACCTCCTTATGAATTGAATATAACAGAACTTTAATCAAATTGGCTTACCGTTGTATTTCCCCTGTTACCTTCAATTAAACATCACTTCCCATACGCGGTTATATTCTATTAGGTATGTGCAAGCTTGTTAAATATATTCTATATCTATAAGGTATCGTTTCTCTATTGATAAATAGCTTGTTTTAAAAATCTAAGCTTTCGATAGTAATAATATTTAGAACCATGTAAAAAGGCTATAAATTATGAATGAAAATTTAGACTTCACTCAATAACAATAAAATAAATAGTAGGTATTCTGACTAATATATGGTCCGTTGAAATATTTATATCTGTATTAAAATACCGCCAGTCGTGGCGCAGAAGCATAAACGAGGTAGGTATTATAAACTTAATAATAAGTTGTGGGTCCGATTCCTGCTTGAGGAAATGCAATATTTAATATATATGTGGGAAAAGTGGGAAGCTGAGTATCTTAACAGTAGTTTTTTTTTTTATGGAACAGACAAGGCAAACGAGCGTTCGGGTCACCTGATGGTAAGTGATTACCGCTGCCCACGACCCCATGCAACTCCAGAGAAACTACTAAGGTGGGTTGTTTGGTGGTTTTAAATCGAGTCTGCCCATGCGTGTTGCCATTTCTGGCGACGTGACTCTACCACACAAAAAGGTTCCCCTGCCTACCACGCTATATACGGGATACAGCGCAAAGCTGGAAATTATATTATAAATAAAATAAACAAACATGTAACAACATTATTAATATTGCTGCAGGGTATTCTCGTTGAATTATTACGTCAGCCGAGGTGTCGCGGTGCTTCGGACTCAAAGCGAATTGCCTTGACACATACCAATTTTACAATCCCACCCGCGAAATTGTATGTGATTTGTTAACATAAACGCTTTCATTTCATTTCAAACGAAGCGAGCATATATTTTGACTGAAAAATATATTGTGTGTACGCGATTTAAAATTTTGCTGAAATAAATTATGTATTTTAATATAATTCTTAAGATGATGGATTATTCTTTAGAATGTTGGATCAATTTATGCTTTGTGTTTTCTTCTTTTATGTTTCTGAGCAAAACTTACATTTTGCTGAAAATCTTGTAGCGTGGATGACAGTTTATAACAAATGAGTGTAGTAAGTTAAAAGTACTTAGCGTTGTATTTTTAAGCAAAGAATTGTATGTAATAAGTTACTTGTAAATGTAAAAGTCATTTTACAAATGTTACGATTACAAATTAAAATTAAATTAAATCAGCTTCACGCTGTATCCCGCACACTTCCGTTCCCCACTTTCCGCCGAGCTCTGGCGGCGTTGCGTGTTGAGGGGCGGAACTCAACGCCGCGCTTTGCCTCGACAAGATTCTACTTTTTAATGGCTGAAAAAGTTGGTCTCTTTTGACTCTTTTGTAAACGCAAGTATTAAATTTATGAGAGTATTATATTATTATTTTATGATATTCGAAGTAACTTTACAATTTTTTAAGTTATTCATAATAATAATTTTCGTATTTTCTCAGGCGAAATTTTGTCTTAGTTTTTCATATAAAATTTCGATGCATATAGTATGCTGTCCATTCTATAGCGAAAAAAATCTTTCAAGGAACACATAATATTACACTCTTTCTCAGGCTTAATATCTAAAAATTTATACATATTTATACATATACATATATATACATATGTATGTATGTGTGTGTGTGTGTATGTACAATAGTACCGTTATCGACAAAAATTACGTTATTGTATGATTTAAATAATGTCACTTCAAAGAAGAAAAAAGCATGTTATACAAAGAATAATCTTAGCTTTGTTTCGGTAACGCAAGTACCAAGAAGAATTTATCCCATTTACATTTAGCTTTAAATAAATAAACTATGTTAAATATTTAGTAACGCAGTTGTTTTACTTCTACACCGTTTCCACTTAAAACTTCACAAAAACATCACCAAAATTTCACGAGAAAATCTCGTTGCCAGCGTTAAAGTTAACTACATAAAGGAAGATTGCTATAAATCAGAGGTTCCCAACCTTTTCTTGATCAAGGACCACTTTTATATCATTCTTGGTAGCAGGGACCACTATGCATGTAGGTATAATAAAAATTAACTGTGATAGTCATACACAAACTTCGCCTCACCATCCCCATAAAATTAAAGTCGTTCGCGGACCATATTTAGGCTTCTGCGGACCACTGGTGGTCCGCGGACCATTGTTTGGGAACCACTGCTATAAATGGACTACATAACTTTAAAGTGTCATAGTTAATTTAATAAAAGCGACAGAATAAAACTATTGATTTATTTTTAACCCTTTCTTGACATACATATGATACTATATTTTTTTAACCTATTATTTTTAAAAAGGTATTGCGCTCAACACCGCGCTTTGCTTCTACACTAGGACTAAGAAATGAAAATATACATTTAAATACATATTTCATTGTGCCCCTGCGCCACGACTGGCCTCAAAATTATATTTAGTTTTTCCATTTTACAATACATTTTATACCTCTAAATAGTTCCTGTTTGTAAAATTGACATGAAAATACTGAGCTGCTTTACATGAATTTATATGATTTTAGAAAAATATGAAACAATAATAATGACACTTATTTTAAAAAGAAAAGTAAAATTATCCACAATTACCTCAAGCGTAAGGGGTAACAGGAATCTGGGGCAATAGTAACCACAATAGAAATATGTATATTTTCAAAACATGATGGAGGCCATTATGGTGCTGTGGCACAAGCGTGTTACTATAAATACGATGGCTGTAAGTTTGATTCTCACTCGGGGGAATGAATGATATAATATTTCCATTTCTTCGCTCTAGTAACAAGACAAAGCGCGACGTTGAGTTAGGCCATTCAACAGGCAATGCCTCGAGAGCGCAGGATAATACGTGCAGCTAAATTACATTACAATCCGTTTAACATAATTTCACAGAAGGAAAAAACGTTTTCCTTCTATTAAGCGCAAAAGGGATGTAAGACGCAATATGTGCCAATTTTGTCTTTTGTGTACATATTTACTAATAAACTTAAAACTTAAAAATTATTAAATAATATTTTCAAGTCAAAAAAGTAGTATCACGGGTATCTTTATCTTCAAAGAAATGTCGAATACGTTATTTCTATATGTACCTTAATATGTTAAATATTACCTTTTTCCTGAAACAATTTTGAATGATTTTAGATTTTATTGCTTGTCAAGCTGCTGACTAGATTTTAAAATATTTAAAATCTAGTCATACATAGTTGAAGGTCGTTTGCTATCAGAATTTTTGACATACTACATACGCGTGATGAAGTATAAACTTTAACTTGTTAACTTGTTTCAATATATTAAAAAAAAAGGGTAATTCTCATTACCCCAACCTCTAAACCTCGTTACCTCTATAGCACCATCATTATGTGGTTATTTCTTTGTAATACCGATACAAAGTAAATTTATAATACCGCAATCATAGTAAATTCAATTAGAGATGCGGTTCCATCGCAATTATCACTAACCGATTATTATTGAACGAAGATAAGATTAATAGGGGATAGTAAAGTTTTTGTCTATTTTATAATTTTATTGTAGGTTTATAATTTTATACTTATTTTAACATATTATTTTAATTGAATGAAAAATATTATTTATCGATATTCTAAGTACTAAATGTGTTTTATTTAAAAGGTATATTCTGTTTCGTGAAATTTTGAGGATTAATAGTCTAATATGTAGTTTAGCTGTAGGGTAATCACTAACTTGAAAATGGGGCCCTTTCAGAGGGTAGCGCTAACTTAAGGTACATGTTCACCTATGCCAAAGTAGAAACATTCGTATTTAAATATGTTTTTAAAAATAATGTTAAAGAAATATATGTATTATCACCAGACCCTATACGCGGGCCTCCCAGACAGAGATGCCCTCAAAATTTCAGATTTGCTTAAATGACGTTGATCTGGGGGCTCTGGGATCTTGGACTATTATAATTAACAATGCAAATAATTATGATAAGATAACTAAAAAAACAGTATATAAAATGCCAGATGAGATAGCAATTAACTGAAAACCTATAAAGTTATGGAACGTATGGTTACTGACTGTTATTGAATATACAATATGTATTCACTGAAGCGTCATCGTCGAATGTATAAGCTTAATTATTTCTATGTATATTCTGTTTTAATTAATTTATTGCTGTCAGTTGTTTTCAAACGAAATGTATTCATGCCATCACTGTGTGTACCCGTGTATCAATTTATTATGCATTCACAGATTTAAATACGAAATTCACTTAACCGAATTTGTATATATTCATTTTTTGTGTTTTATATTTCCTGAAAATGTAAGTGTATATATTATCCGTATTAAAGTACAAAGGTTAAAAGATACTTATCTATTAAAAATGGAATTTGATTTAAAATTAAATCAACTTCAAGATGTATCCCGCACACAGCAGGGTACGCAGAGGGAACCCTTGTGTTAAGACACTCCGTTACCCTCTTTCCGCCGAATTCAGGAGGCACTGCGTGTTGAGTGGCGGAGTTCAACGCCGCGCTTCTGGTGCCTCGGCACCAGAGCGTAAAATGAAAATAGAAATAAATATTTCATTTCCTCAAGCGAGGATTGAATCCACAACCAGTCGCGTTTGACCATATACCTGCGCCACGAGTGGCCTTGTAATAAATTAAATTATTGTTTTTTAGTGTTCCATACCTCCAAATCCTAATAGGATGACTTTGTTGTCCGTTTGTCCGACTGTCAAAATTGCATGATTTATCAAGCTAATATTAATATCAAATATATAAATCTACGATCTGTTGGAGGAGAGACAAAATCAAAAAATTCTTCTCGAAAAACGGAATCGGCTTACCTTCTCTGAAAACGTAAACATTTATTACAATCTATATATATAAAAGGACTTGTGCTGACTGACTGAGGTAAGACGCACGCAGAGCCGTAACCGCTGATGGTAGAAACGTGAAATTTGGGCAGATGTTTATTTTCATGTTCTGGACATCCACTAAGAAGGGAATTTGAAAAATTTTAACCCTAAAGGGATGAAATAGGGGTTGAAAGTTTGTATGGAAAAAGATTTTAATCTGTATCGATTTTTATAAAATTTGAAATTCAGACTCTTAAAAATATTTCATTGAACAGGTGTTTCATGGTTTTTAAGAATTCACCCCCTAAGGGTTCAAATAAGGGGTTGAAAGTTTATATGGAAAAATCTTTAAATTGCCACCGATTTTTATAAAAATTTAAATTCAGACTGTTAAAAATATTTTATTGAACACGTGTTTCGTGGTTTTTTTAGAATTCACTCCTAATAAGCGGGCGAAGCCGCGCGTGTCCTCTAGTCATACATAAATTTCAACTATAATTCGACCTCCTTCTCTCTTCTTCGTACAAAATGATCTCCCTGGTATTATATGGGTACATCTGTCAATCCTTTCGTACGTGCTATCATAGCATAAAACTAGGATTACATTTTAAGTGTACTCTAGTGAAAAGGGGATTCATCCAAAAATTATATAAAATTTTGATGCAGCTGTTTATTTTTTAATTTTACTTGTTTAAAACATAAAATTTTGTTAAAATATAATTTTATATTTTAATCTCAGCTAATAATAATAATAACCTTATTTCTCAACACAATGTATACAAAAAAAGATGAAGTGACATACATACAAAGTAATTTAGAATCATTGCTAATGTACTAATCGTAGTAAATTCGTAGAAACACTTACCTTCTTTTTAGGCCAGCCCTGGCGCAGCGGTACGAGCGGTACGCTCTGGTGTCGAGGCTAAGCGGGACGTTGAGTTCTGCCACTCAACACGCAATGCCTCCAGAATTCGGCGGAAAGAGGGTAACGGAGTGTTTTAACACAAGGGTTCCCTCTGCGTACCCTGCTGTGTGCAGGATACATCTTGAAGTTGATTTAATTTTAAATCAAATTCCATTTTTAATAGAGAATTCGGCAGAAAGTGGGGAACGGAGTGTCTTAACACTAGGTTCCCTCTGCCTACCCTACTGTGTGCGGGACATAGCGTGAAGCTGATTTGATTTGATTTTTTTGATTTACCTTCTACTAATGTAAATGTTTCTACGAATGTAAATATATGGATTTATCGCGAATTTAATTAAAATTTACTTAGCACAAAAACTTCGAACTAATTACGTTGAACAAGTAGCTACTAGAGAAAATTGGAAAGTAACATTCTCAAGTGCACTTAAAATGTCTCATTTGAAATTAAAAACGTTTTTCATTACATTTGTAGTGATTTTCTAACAATTTGTCAGTTCTAAGGTTAAAATAGTTACTTATGTATTAATTATGTTTAATGTAATTATATTTTATGTACAAAAAACACTCAAAACGTGCGACCAAAACAACAATAAAAATTTTTCGGATTCAATATTTTAATGTAATTTACATATTTCCAATGTATTTTGTATAATCGAGGCCAGTCGTGGCGCAGCGGCACAAAGTGTGAATGTAAAACAGACTGGTTGTGGGTTCGATCCCCACTCCAGGAGATGAAATATTTACTTAAATTTATATTTCCATTTCTTCGCTCTGGTGTCTAGGCAAAGCGCGGTGTTGATTTCTGCCACTCAACACACAATGCCTCCAGAATTCAGCAGAAAATGGGGGACGGAGTGTCTTAACACTAGGTCCCCTCTGTCTACTCTGCTGTGTGCGAGATACAGCGTGAAGCTGGTTTTGATTTTTATTTATTTTATATAATATAAAATATAATTCATATATAAATATGTATATATTACAATCTAGATATTTGTTTAAAATCGGATTTAAAATTATTTTGTAGTATTTGTGGTTATGTTTTAATTAAAAAATGTATTTTCAAATTTTATCTCATACCTACTCTTATCAAACTATGAACTATTCTCAATTACGATAAAATTATTCGATCTTTGTGTTGATATTAAATATGTACATATTTCGCACCATTTTGTTAAGATCATAAATATTTATGATAGAAAAGTGAGCGGTAAGAGAGGTAGGGGGAGACGTCGATTGACCTCCGAAAACACAGTATCAAAGATACTGGAGGAAGGTCACGTAAAAAGCACGAGGGTCCCCTCAGAGGGCATGTATAGACCGTAGCGTTTAGCACTCCGTTCTCTCTGACTATCCCGCTAGGGATACAGCTTGAAGCTAAGTTAAATTATTTTATTAACATAAGAGAAGTAATGTACGGTATATGTCGATCTATTCTTAGAACAGAATAGTCCATTGAGTGTGAGGGAATAACTTAGCCGTGTACTAGTGCAACTACATATATGCTTTAGTTTTGATTTAGAATTTGACTATATTTGTCTGACATTTGTATTTAAAATAGAGATTGTCTGGTTGTAATAAATAAGATGCGACATTGAGAACCAAAAAAACCAAAGAAAAGCACTTCCGTTCCCCACGTATGCTAAGTGAAATTAAACTTTGTGTACATTTTAAAGTATTTATATAACCTACATTAGTCAAATGTAGTAGGTACTTTCTATTCCTTCTATACGTTCAACTGCACTGGTCGTATAACCGGCAAAATAAGTCTTACTTCAATGCTTACAACATATCACAAACGAACCCAGAACTTGAGGTCTTCGTGACACAGTGGGAGACCTTCTGTCTTCAAACATGTTGGTTGTAAGTTCGATACCTACTCGGGGGATTGAATCATTATCTCTGTTGAACAAAGTGCAACATTGAGTTCCATCAAGTAACACGTAGTGTCTTGAATTCGGATAGAAAGTTAAGAACGGAGAATCTTAACTGTAGAGGCCAGTTTTAGCTCAAGTGTACCTAACTCTAAAATCGACTGGTTGTGGATTCGATCCCCACTCGAGGAGATAAAATATTTACTTATATTTATATTTTCAATTCATCTCTCTGGTGCCGAGGCGAAGTGCGGCGTTGAGTTCCGCCACTCAACATCCAATACCTCCAGAACTCGGGGGAAAGTGGGTAACTGTGTGTCTTAACACCAGGTTCCCTTTGCCTACCCCGCTGTGTGCGGGATACAGCGTGAAGCTGAGATACAGGGTAAAGCTTAAAAAACCCTACATTGAATGTAACATGAATGCAATCAAATCAAAATTATACAAAATATTCAAAACATCAAGTTTATATTAAAATTAGTATTTCGATTGCTTTACAATTAATTCCTTAACTAAAATTTACGACAACAATTAAACTTGTCTGTCCCTTTACAAAGTTTGAGGTGGGACTCAACCGTAATTTCAATTATATATCACTACACATAAGGTCGGTACCTAAGGTTGGTATCGATCGAAATCATAGAATGATTAAAGTTAACACAGAAGAGTTAAATTACAAAGCAAGAATATAAAGAGATAAATTATGTCGTGGTAGCGAAAGGTCACAAGCGTACGATTTGTTGGTTGTGGGTTCGATTCCAATTCCAATTGAAATGAAACGATTTCAATACAGTTTTTATAAAAATTTCTTAAGGCGTTGCACATTTTTCTGTTACTCCATTCAAGTATGATAGAAGTCTGACTGTTTTTTTTGCTGGGTTGATCTTTTATCGACGCTGGCGGAGAACTGGTAGCTTTATTAGTTGAGTTATTAGATTAGTTTCCCCAAAGTGTTCACCGTAGCAGAGGTAGTGAGCACTTTAAAACAAAGATAACTGTGTAGGGTGGTGGGAAGGTTTAGCATTGAAGTATATAGACATCGTGAAATACTAAGAAATTATTTGCTTTCTAATGGAGGCCAGTCGTGGCGCAGTGGCACAAAATGTGACTGTAAAACCGACTGGTTGTGGGTTCGATCCTCACTAGAGGAGATGAAATATTTACTTAAAATTTATATATCCATTTAATCGCTCTGATGTCGAGGCAAAAGCGCGGCGCTGAGTTCTGCCACTCAACATGCAATGCCTCCAAAATTCGGAAGAAAATGGGAAACGCAGTGTCTTAACACTAATATATTCTACGTACCGCTTACACGTCCTAAACAGACATAGTGCAAAGCTATGCACCATCTCCTCAAAATTCTCCATGTAAGGCCATATATTTGTACATAAAATTCTTGATTAAAGACTAAATATCTAGATATAAAGGCAGTGATCTAAAAGTTCAAGATATTCTATAAGCAATAGGCATATTTTTATCCTCTAACATTCGCTTGACAATCCTATTGTAATCCCTAATTGGTGTACCGGTAAACAGCGACGACATCACAACTGACCATGGTTTCATTGATAGCTTATTTAAAGTCTTTGAAAATTGGTCACAATCCCTAAAATTAGATTTACCACGCAGTAGTAAAAGTACTTTGCGATATGTTGAGCTAGTTTGTACGTCGCCGTATCGATTTGCCAAACTCTCTATTATATGAAGAGTCTTTTTTGTTTATATCTGGTAACCCATACAACTTGAGAAGTTTTACAAAGTTAGGCACGAGAGGTTTAATTTTCCCTATAGTTTTTAAACATTTTTGTTAAACTTATTTTATATTTTAATATATTGATATAATTAATCATAGTTGAGTATCTGAATCCAAAAATTGTTTGTAACAAAAACAAATTTCCTTTTTTTTGTCATAGGATAGCCTCTATAGCTTCGGAGTGATTCTTGGCTTTTTTGAACAAAAGTTACTTCAAATATTAGTAAAATAATTTCAAGTATAAATATTTGAATGTAACCGTCGTGGAAACCGTCCAAATGCTTACCATCACTAGGCCATACGTTTCTATCAAGGGTTCGAATCCTGCAACGCTTAAGTTTTCATATATAATCAGTTTCACGCTTTATCCCGCACACAGCAGGATAGGCAGAGGGAACTTAGTGTTAAGATACTTCATTCCCCACTTTCCACTGAATTCTGCTACTTCTGAAACAAAGCCTATCCAAACTTTAGATTCAATATGTTTCATAGAGCTTACAAATTCAGTGTCTTTTGTAGGAGTTCGGATTTAAATATAATAAAAGCCACATTTTTTATATCTGTATATAAAACTTATTCTTCACAAGCGACGATCAAATATGATGCCAACAATTAAGATGAAAGCGATAAAAGCCTGTCATTACCAAGAAAAGCAATTACGGTATAGACAAGCTCTCCATAAATTAACAAGACCTTTATGCTATCTTGTAAGCTTTCTTTGTAGTTGATATAACTTTATCTTATGTTTATTTCAAAGAATAAAAGAATATGAAAAAATATCAGGTCAAAAAAGTATTTTATTATTAACCTATGTAGTTCAGCTTTTATAGGTTATATAAACATAAACCTATCAGCTACCATCAAATCTTTTATATATTACATCGGCTTATAATATATGAAATAGCTGATGACAAAGACGACGTAAATATCGCAGCCATACGTTTAAAGATTGATTAAATGGTGATTGATTGGTGATGATTGAACAGGTAAAATATGCCCCTACCCGAATTTACAAGTAAAATGATCACTGCAAAGTGCTCGAAACGCCCGGTTTTCATAAATATATTTTCCTGTTTTTACACTGCATACTACAGGCAGGGTCGGTAGAGGGAACTTTGTTAGAACACTCCGCTCTTCATTTTCCACCAAATTCTGGAGATATTGCGTGTTGAGTGGCGGAACTCAACGCCGCGCTTTGACCTAAATACCAGAGTGAAGATGAAGAAATGGATATATTAAATATTTCATTTCCTCGAATGGGAATCAAATCTACAACGCAAATAATCTCGTTAAATAGTTTCACTTAAAATAATACATTGTTGGATAATTGTAAATTGATAATTTAGCATTTGAGCACGAATATTTTACTTGGATGTTATATAGAATACATATTTATTTTACTGGAGTATATTGTATAAGTTCGAGGCCAGTCGTAGCGCAGGGGCACAAAGTGTGACTGCAAAATCGACTGGTTGTTGGTTCGATCCCCACCGAGTTCCGTCACTCAACACGCAATGCCTCCAGAACTTGGCGGAAAGTGGGGAACGGAGAGTCTTAACAGTAGGCCTACCATGCTGTGTGCAGGATACAGCGTGAAGTTGATGATTGTATAAGTTATTTAGTTTTTCAATTTCTTATTTTGCACATTTCAAACATCCGTGATTATGAAATTTGGTATTCATGTCACGTATTATTTACGTTATTGTAAAATATGTAAATTAAATGAATTATACATGATATGAATACTTTAAAAATTGTAACATTTTTTTTGCTGTATTTTCGAAATTAATTATTTAAATGTTCTACTACACAATTAAATTTAATCTGGCCCAGAGTTGTAAAGAATAAACAAAGTAAATGTTTGAATTAAATCTTCACCCATAGATTTGATTACCACAACAGCTATATTTCCCAATCTCTTTGTATTGTTTTCGTATATCAAAATTAAAATTAATATTATTAAAAATATTATTAAAATAGAAAAAAGCAAACACATTATCCCTAATATCAATGAACAATTGCTTAAACATAATATAATATTGAATGGTCGATGAATATAAACATAATTTGAAACAAGGAAACAACATCGTTGAGTAAAAAGTTTATTTTTGTGATTGTACGC
This sequence comes from Heliconius erato x Heliconius himera, assembly GCA_013421005.1. Taxonomy (NCBI): domain Eukaryota; kingdom Metazoa; phylum Arthropoda; class Insecta; order Lepidoptera; family Nymphalidae; genus Heliconius; species Heliconius erato x Heliconius himera. The sequence goes on along the minus strand of JAATLQ010037033.1, from coordinate 28,424 downwards.
TGAGTAATTGAAAACTTAAGCTAAAGTGGCCTATTTTCTTCATGTTTTCCTTCCAATTAGCCATCTGTTTCTTGCCAAAAGTTTACAATTTGGTCCGTGAGTTAGGTTCTCGTTATAAAAATATATTTATTATTTCTTCCTTTACGGTAGTGACTCCTTATTAGACGTGTAAACATTTTTCCTTAACTTATGACTAACGTATTGCATTAGCAAATTGAAAGATTAGGAAATTATAATAGAAATAAAGGATAAAATCTGAAAAGTTAAAATTTATAGGTATTTCATAAAAAAAATCAAAAAATTCACACAAAATGAGTCCACACGCCCTCAAACTTAAGTTTGACATTTTTATTCGCCGCGTAGTCAAAATTTATAGAGTATTTTCCGTAAATCTACAATTATTAAATAAGGCAAGTGAGAGCTTGCAGTACAAATAAAGAAAAAAATCGTTTTTTTTTATATTACTGATAAAAACTATTACAAACTTATAACCGTAGTCTATTTTATACAAAATGAGTGCATAGGTCCGCCAATTTACCGGCCACCACTTGAGCGGCTTATTTTTATATTTATATATCTTTCATTAAAAGCTGATATTTAAGAATTACATGTAACTTGACATTTTTTTAAATTACTCATCCTAAAGAGTTTTAAATTTAATTATATTAATACTAGTCAGAAAACATATCTTTTTTTAAGAGCAATTTATAATATAGATATATTATGTATATCACGTATAAGTAAGTAGATTTGTATATATACTCGTATATAATTTCAACATTCATCCATTATTCATGTGATAATAATTCAATAATTCATAATTAATATTATGAAGACGCTAACTGGCTTATTTTCCATATGATTCAGCTCGTTAGCGCTAATCAAATATTCTAATATATTTAATATAAGGTACAATGGATATTTGAGCCGCAAATTTGTGCAAAAATTTTTTTTGATAGAATTAAAACAAAATGACGATGATTCCAATACTTTTAAAGTAAACTAGCGGCCCCCTCCCCCGCATACCACTTATAATTATTTTATTACACTGCATTTGCCATAAAATGATAAATATAAATCATATAATCAATATAATTTATACTGATTATATGATTTAGAGAAAGTGCAAGCATTACACGGCTGCTTGCGAGGACAAAATCGGCGGCAAGGGCGCCCCCGCAGGATTCGTGCCTGTGCTTGCGGCCGTAAACAGGGCGTTGTATTATTTTAAATTAAACTTTGATAAGTATACTTTCAAATTACATGCTATAAAAGATTATCTTCATAAAATTTCCTTGATGATATCATAATTTTCGTTCGTAAGTTTTTAATATGTTACTCAATTAAAAAACTTTGAAATATCATCTTGTAATTTTCAATCATTTTTTGTCACAAAATGCCATATTGTAACTTATTTATAAGAGATAGATATACGGTATGGCGGTACGGTATTTTTTTAGAACTTCTTTTATTAATAAAACTTTTTTTAATAAAACAGAACATTTCTTCCATATAATGTACTTACATATATTCAACAATATTTGCAGCGCACGCGCTTAAAGCAATTTGATAATGTTTATTATTATTATTATTTCGTTATTTAAAGCTAAATAAGAATCACACCTGATGTTATGTAGCCTATGGCACTCCTGGGAAATGTATCTTTTATACAAAACAAAAAAAATTAAACCCGACCAGTAGCTCCAGAGATCTTAGCGTTTTTAAACAAACAAACTCTTTCGCTTTATTATATTAGTTTACATAACTACGTATTTCATTCTATAAATTTTGCATTTAGCAAAAATTGCATCGATATAAAACAATTAATGTATCTATACTTGTCAGATAGGTTATCTTTACCATTATCTCCAGTTTTATGACGCTCAGTTAGACATAGACTTCCCTAAGGATGTCAATTATCTAGGCAATAAGATGATAATATATGAATTCTTAAAATTTAAATAATCTATAACTATTAAATAGAAATTTAATGAAAAAGTATTTCAAAAACTTAACTTTTTATTTTCTATATATACAAACTATCTAGTTAATATTATGTTTAAAGCTATTATCATTATATGAAATAAAGTAAAAATCTGTATAATACGTCTTTGATTATTATATATAAATAAATAATTAAAAATATTTATTTTCATTCATTATTTATATTTTGGCTCATTTTATTTGTTCCAACAAAACATCATCCTATAGAATATGATCTTTTAAATGTCGCATTTCTTCTCCTTCTACAAAATTTTCTCTTAAACTTCCGTCTCGTTTGAAATCCCTTTAATTTTTCACTGTTGTTTAATGTTTCTATGATATTTGTCCATTTTAGATCTAAGTCCTCGGGTGGCTTATCATTAATTAAAATTATTGGTTTTACAAAGCAAATAGTCTTTTCTTCTGGCTTAGTGTCGCCTTTTAAAAATACCGACGATATTTCTGACCAATTGCGAGGCATGGCTTCTTCTGGAGTATTTAATTTTGAACTTTCTTTAGAAGAAATTATTGCAATTTCTACGTTATGTGATAGTTCAGAGGTTCTTCCGTCATTTTCTGCATTTTCTTGAGCTATTGCATTCAGTGCTGCTTCTGCATCAGCTGCAGCTCTCTGAAAAAAAATAAAAAGTACCTTGAAGAAAAAATCGTAAGCCTTTACATCTTTCAACATCTATCTAAGCATTATTCTAAAAGTCGACGATAAAAAAAAAAAACAAAATAAATATTTTGTTGGTGATCCACGCTGTTGTGCACTAAATAATTGTAATTTTAAATCTTTTGGAATTGATTTGATTGAGCTTGCAAGAATAGTCATATTTAAAAGAAAAATGTTTATTTATTTCATATTTGTCTAGGTAAACTGTAATTGCGCGCACACTGCAAACGTAATTTTTCCCACATAAATTCCGGGTTAAATACTATGCCGTAGGACATAATACTATGAAAGTAGCTAAAGTAAACAAGGCGAGCGGTTTCCACATCCGTTAATCGTCTGATTTTTTTAACCGCAAAAGCTGCTGAGCTAAGTCTATTCACCAATCCATCGATATGAGGTCCCCACTGCAATTTAGAGTCAATGGTGATACCGAGAAACACCGTAGAATCGACAGGTTCCACGGCTTCACCATTCAAGAGTACATCAGCTTTAACAAATTTTGTGTTAGGTGTTCTGAAGATTATACATTTAGTTTTTTTACTATTCAATAGTAAGTTATTGGTACTATTCAATAGTAAGTTGGTTTAGTGTAACTATTCAATATTAGTTACACTAAACCAATGTACTACTTTCTGTCATATATGTTTTGTCGTCGTTTTATTTTAAAAATCAATGAAGTATCATCAGCAAACATTACTATATCACGGTTCTTTCTCACTAAAAATGGCAAATCATTTATGTATATTAAAAACAGAAAAGGAACAAGAATAGACCCTTGTGGGACCCCCATACTGACAAATGATCCAGGAGATTTCTTGCCATTTACATCAACCCTCTGAACTCTGTTAGCTAAATAAGAGGTCAGAAGATTGAGTGCACGTCCCCTTATGCCATAAATGGTGTAGCTTCATGACCAATGTAGAGTGCTGAACGCAATCAAAGGCCTTAGACAGATCACAGAATATACCAAGAGCATCCTGCGATCCCTCCCAAGCCTCAAATATACTTTTTATAAGTCCTACACCAGCATCAGTAGTCGAGCGACTTTAAGTAAAGCCATACTGTTTATCATGCAAAAGCTGATGTGAGTCAAAGTGCATCAGCATTTGATTTAAAATAATTTTCTCTAAGATTTTACTAAATGAGGGTAGTATAGATACAGGTCTGAAATTATTGGGATCAGATGTACTACCCGATTTAAATATAGGTATGACTTTACTAAATTTCATTAAGTCAGGAAACACACCATACTCTATACAACTATTAAATACAGTCGCGAGGTAAGGAGCAACAGCGTCTATTATATGACTAATTAATTTAACAGAAAATCCCCATATATCTGATGTTTTCTTAATATCTAGGGACTTGAATGTCTTAACAATGTCTCTTGAGTTGACCACTTTAAATTTGAAATCTATATCACATTTGTTAACGTTCTCCTTAAGTAAAGATTCAGCGACTGTCGTGGAAGATATAAGTGTTTTGGTTGTGGAAACTGGAATATCAGCAAAGAATTTTTCAAAAACACTATCAACTTCTTGGTCCGAGCTGGTTAACCCATAGTCAATTCTTAATTTAAATTCATAATTGCAAGGGTTAAACATGAGTCGATATAGCTTTTCTTTAAAACTATTTGTAATTTAGAAATATTGTAAAGAGCAAAGATTATCTTTGTTTAACGTAGAAAATTAAGAACATATTTAAAAGGATAAGGATTAATATCATTATGGACACACATCCCTTACAATAAGAAAATATATTTAAATTACCGTCTAATTTCCGTCTCCTATACGCTTCCATTAGTAAGACTTAAACGATTTTTATTTGCATTTCTTGTTCTACGACCTGTGAACGACTTTTTCGTGGCATAATTAAATTAAAAAAGGAAATGTTTAAAAAGGTAAAAAAAAAAATAAAAGAACAGAAGAAGAGTAAACAAAATAAACAACAGCATACTTAAACGAAAGAAATGATAAACAAGACTACCTACTATTCTATTAATCAAAAAAGATGGAACTAAATATATCGCGCTATAATATATTAAACTCAAATTATCAAATACGTACAATCGCATCTAAATCTACTTCGCTACAGAGACAGGCGGGGAGACGGGCGCGGCGGACGCGTCGCGGGGCGCGGGGGGACGCATGGCGTGTGGTGAGCCGTTTCGCAGCAAGGATTTTTTGATATTGTAACAACTTCTAAAGTACTTATTAAAATGAAAAACAGTAAAAGACAGTTTTGATCTACATTAAATGGCCAACGTAACTAATATACTTATTTTTATGCTTTATGAGTAAGGGATAAACGAAACATGAGCCAAATCTGCGGTTTATAGCCGGCGCGATGTGTCAACAATTAAATGCGTTTTTCTCTAAAACTATTCGTAATTTCCAATTAGTGTAAAGGACAAATTTTATCTTCGTTTAACGTAGAAAATTAATAAAGTATTTAAAAGGATAAGGATTGATACCATTATGGACAAACATCCCTCACAATAAAAAATATATTCAAATTACTATT
>JAATLQ010037033.1:0-23142 GCA_013421005.1 Heliconius erato x Heliconius himera | reverse complement strand
CTATGTTATTCTTAGAAGATACAAATATGCTGTCGCTGACTTTTTTGTAGATCTTATTAAGAGGAATAATACTCTAGTACATTATTTTCATGTAGGACTTACCATTAAAGCAGCGCATGCCTGAAAGTGTCTCAACGGGTAGGACTTTATGCACATTTATCATATTTATGTCAAATTACAATAAAATATACATATAATAAACTAAATATAAACCTTCCCTGAGAAATACTCTACCTAATGGTGAAAACCGCATCAAAATCCGTTGGGTGGTTTAGAAGAAGATCACTTAGAAAGGTCAGACAGAGACGAAAAGCGTTCTTATTTTATAAGATATAGAGATAGAGATAGAGATAGAGAAGAGGCCTTTGCAGTTTAAACGCTTTGTATGTTTCAACGTATATTCCGTTGTCCTATCCAATTTGAGTTTCGCACTCAATTTAGATGCTAAATTTAAATAGAGTTGTATTATGTAAACTTCAATTATTCCAGAAATACGGAATAGCTCAAAACAGATAGCTACAAAATATAAACACATTTGTATATACCAACCGTGATTTTCACATATTGGTACGGTTCTCAACCTCAAAGGCATCGTAAAACTGCGCGAAACGAATCCCTTGAGAGTATACTGGTGGATACGAAACTAGCGGATCGAAATGCCATACAAAATTTATTTAGAAAATTTCTTCCCTTCTTATCTATTCTTATGTGATGTAAATATAAAGAAAAATTGTTCCAATGATAGTTTTATGTGTATATTAAGTTAAAGTATTTTGTTTGTAAAAGGTTTCTTGGAGTTCTAAAAATACTATGAGGGAATTCTGATTGAGCGAAAAATCACTTCTTTTTCATGAGCCATTATGGCAATATAATCTATTCTATATTCTATATATAATATAAAAGGACTTGTGCTGACTGACTGAGGTAAGACGCACGCAGAGCCGTAACGGCTGATGGTAGAAACGTGAAATTTAGGCAGATGTTTATTTTCATATTCTGGACATCCACTAAGAAGGGAATTTGAAAAATTTTACCCTAAAGGGATGAAATTGGGGTTGAAAGTTTGTAAGGAATTTTTTTTAATCTGTACCGATTTTTATAAAATTTGAAATTCAGACTCTTAAAAATATTTCATTGAACACGTGTTTCATGGTTTTTTTAGAATTCACTCCTAATAAGCGGGCGAAGCCGCGCGCGCCCTCTAGTATAATTATATTTTTATCATCATATTTGAAACATAAAAGCCAATGTTTGCGAAAGCACTGTTGTTGGTTCGCCCACTCGAGCAAATTAAATATTTAATATTTTCATTCGTCACTCTGGTGACGAGACTAAGCGCGGCGTTAAATTCCACCAACGTTGCCTCCAGAATTTGGCGGCAACTGGGCTCCCTCTTTCTACCCTGCTATTGATTTTATTTCTGTGATACATCTTTCAAACCAATTTATGTATTATTAATATTTTCCATCAACAAACTACTTTATGCTATGAAACGTTTCGACAAAGTGGACTTATACAACGAAAGCTTTTATGCTAAAATAAACTTTAGTTGCACTGGTCAAGTTGAAATAGCGTTAACAAACAATTGTTTTTATTTGAAAGCTGACTATATTGAAAACTAAAATGCAGAGATTTTTGTTATAAATAACAAATTAAAAAAAAACAAGTTAATGTAGTGGCTCTGTACCTGACATTATAATAGGAACTAGAAAGATTTATTTAAATTAAATTTATTTTTTAATTTAATAATAATTAAATGAACTGTTTTAATTAAATTAGTTTCACTCTCGTATTAACTTATTTGCATTTGATCTAAACCAATAATAATTTTGAAATGTTTTAAAAACACATTTTTGAGAACTTTCAGCTGGTGCGATTGAGATTTTTTCGGTCTCATATTTTATATATGATAACGAGAAAGAGACTAGGAAGTCTATATGAAACCAATAACGACCTTAAGCCTGCAACAGCAACATGTTAAATACTGAATACAAAAGTAGTTCCCACAAGAACACTATCCTTTTGTGTTTAAAGGCAAATGAGTTAAACAGTATCAGGTGCGGCAAACGTCTCAAAGCTTCTTATATACTTAATGCTAAAACCCAAACAGTTTGACAGCTGCATAGCCGTGTATGTGTATATTAAATTTTAGTCTTAACTACGTACGTATGTATACGTTTACACTTTAACGTAATATTAAAAATGTATTTTGCACTTATAAGGATTTATAGAAACTACTATAATAGTAGATAGATTTCTAAAATTGAAATTCATTCCATCTTTTTACCCTTTTTTAGTGAAAATGTTTTTTTTTTCCTTCAAGTATAAAAAATCTTACATATGCATGATATTACTTAAGCATTAGTCGGAAGAATCTAATAATTTTCATATAAGTAATTACGTTGTTTTATAACAACCAAATTATGCTGAAAATAAATAAAGAATTTTCTAGAGCTTATCGCATATAAAGAGAGAGAATAAAGATGTTTTTTCATAAACAACAATCATACAATAATGTTACAGTATATATTTTCTGGAAAAAGGAAAACAGTATCAAAAATTGTCAAGCAACATCAACGTTTAACGTTCAGTCGTAAACCTTAATAACGCCCTCTGGTCTCGGTGCTCGATCAAATTGAAAACGATCAACGCCCGGCTTCCAGATACTTCAAACAAGGATCGGGAAATGACTTTAGAATTGAGCAAAGAATATATTTATGCAAATTTTTAATAAAATTTAAATTAATAATATATTACTTTTAGATAAAGCTGAATTTTGTATATCATATTAATCAGCTTCACGCTGTATCCCGCACACAGCAGGGTAGGCAGAGGGAACCTAGTGTTAAGATACTCGAGGAGATGAAATATTTAAATATTTACTTAAAAATGTATATTTCCATTTCTTCGCTCTGGTGTCAAGGCTAAGCGCGGCGTTCAGTTCTGCCACTCAACACGCTATGCCTCTAGAATACGGCCGTATTCTAAATATTTCATCTCCTCGAGTCGGGACCGAACCCACAACGAATCGTGTTTACAGTCACACACTTGTACCCCTGCGCCACGACTGATTGACTGTTGAGCCTTATAATTTATTTTTCCAGTTCCATCAATGAACATACTACGTCATGTTTTACATAAACATCGGTACGTAATACGAATTCTAATGAACACATCACCCGTTCTCCTTTAGATCGCGCCTTGATTATTTGAACAGCGGACTGGATGGACGCCAAGAAGTCAAACCACTATTTGTTCCCAACAAACTGTTGATATAAAGCTGGCTCATTTAGTCCTGTGTACTGTGGAATAGTTCTCATCGACTTCCTTAGCTAAAATCAATGAATAATAAACATGATGGATTTATAAAGGTAGTATGGATGTGTTGTACCTAACTGTTTACGGTTGGAACGTACGGTTTAAGAACATCTTTTAGGAAGGATTTTGATAGTTGAGTGTGAGTTTAGTTTAATTAAAAAATAATGATTTGTTTGAATTTTAAGTCATATATGTATTTATACAAAAATCTCTTATTTAGGTTTATTTTGCAAGATATCTTATTTAAGTTTAGTTAAAAAATAGAACGAAAACTGCAAACTAGATTGGCATGTCGTTGGGTTAAATATCGATCAGATAAAACAATTAAAAGGAAAAAAATTATGGTAATTACAATAATTTTATACCTAAAGACTATTAAAATGATGGCTGTGCCAATATGGCGTCAATTTGTACATTTGATGGCTCACTTATAAACATAGATGACTTTTTTTAACATTTTTAAAGTATTATTCCACATTTAAGAAAGAAAATACTTATTGAGAAAATATATAAAAATTTGAACGTAGTGTGATTGAACCCTCGACTCTTTGGACTTCCTCTCTTTGGGTTTCCAAAGGGGCGCGGATTCAAATCCCGCTACGTTCAAATTTTTATATGTTTTCTTAATAAGTATAGATGATTTTGTTGTAGATGGGATGTGAAGAATTTTATTCTATCATCTGACACCAGCTCGCATACAGCTTCTAATGATATCAAAGAGTACTAGGTAAACTTCAAAATATAATTTTTAATTAAAATGAAAATTATATTTTAAATTAACACTACTCTTCTAATCAGACATTTAAAAAGCAAGGTGCATTTCCACAATAACGTTCTAGTTAGATCAAAGGAAGGAGATTAAAGAGTTAGTCAGTTGCAGTGACGTGAAACTAGTCTATGCGTCGATCGTCGAGTTTAGTTGTGAACTTTGTAGAGCTCACTAACAAGCTTTTAGTATGGTTAGTTGCTGATTTAATATAATATGGCGGTTATTTTCAAGAACAAATGCGTGAAATAATTTTCCTACTACTATGATATTTTTTCTAACTACACGCGATAGATAGAAAATATATTATGTATAAGCTTCACGCCATATCCCGCACATAGCAGGGTAAGCAGAGGGAATCTGGGAATCTAGTGTTAAGACACTCCGTTCTCATTAAGATACTTCCGTTTCCCACATTGGCTTGGCACTTGGCCTGTTTAGTGGCGCCACTCAACATTCAATGCTGCAATTGAGAATTCCGCGGAAAATGGCGGAGTGTCATAACACTAGGCACCCTCCGCCTACCCTGCTACATGCGGGATACAGCGTGATATATTTTCTATATTCAAGATTCCGTTAAATTCATCACTTGTTTATGCATCGGCATACCAAAACATTCAACATTATAAAGCTTTTTAACATAAACTCCAAGATGATTCACTTTTAAGTTATTTATGGAGAGGAAAAATTAACTGATGAATTTATAAAATATTATATTTGACACGCCACCTGTTGAAAATTACCAGTCTTTTAGCTTAACCTTCGCTTATAATATAAAATTGTAAACAATAAGGGAAAATAAACAAGCTACTAATATTTGTTTTCATAATAATCAAACCTACGTATATTATAGTATATTACATTCCCCATCTTTAAACGGGGAACGGAGTGTCTTAACTCCAGGTTCCCTTTGCCTACCCTGCTGTATGCGGGATACAGCGTGACGTAAAAAGAATATTACATAACCCACTGTCATCCAGCTGAATAAGTTTTCTATGTAATATATATAATTAATTATAAAAAGAAATACATGATTAAAAATGTAATAATAATTAATAATAAAGATTTAAGACTAAATCAAATCTTCATTTTCAATTTCACCGAAACGTAGAGATACACCCACATATCGAATACCTATTTCCATACGAAATTCGTTAACCAAATTGAGATACACGATCGCGGCTTTGCATTATAAATATGTATATGTAAGACTAATGATAAATTACTACTCATATTTGAAATATATGTATGGAATACAATATATGTTATGCGTTTATTATTTTATATAGGGTAGGCAGAGGGAACCTAGTGTTAAGATCAGCTTCACGCTATAGCTGATACTTCACTCTTAATACTTATACTTCACTCTTAATGTACGTTTAAGTATAATCAAGAAACTTTGGTGAAGTTGTGATATATTTTATTGATGACGGCTGTTGGCTTAAAATTAATTGACATAGTAGGTATCGATTTTATGGTAATTACTAGGCATAATTGTATAGTAAACAGTGTGAGGAATTACTGACCATCGTGGCGCTGTGGCACCGTGTCTGACCGCAAACGCAATGGTTGTGGGTACGATTCCCGCATCCCCACTTCGCAATTCAAGATAAACACTGCATGTTCAACACAAATGTACTGCGTGTAGGAAGCAGAGAATAAAGAGTCTCTGAATAAAGAGGTCCTCTGTGCATATCCTGCATTGAAGGAAAAATAGTGAAGCTGCTTTTCTTGTTATCATATCATGTATACTCATACAGGTAGATTGACAAATGCCCAGTAACAAAGTTAACTTTTGAAATTCGTTGTGTACCCGGTGAATAATAAAAATATTATTTCAAAGCAAACTCCACATATTTTTGCTTTCCTTTTACTCAATTTAAGTACTTTTTATAGCTCCACGCTGTATTCCAGTTGTAGGGTAGACCGAGGGTGCCTAGTGTTAAGACACTCCGCTCCCCACATTACGCGGACTTCGGGAGGCATTGTCTGTTGAGTGGCGGAACTCAAGGCCGTGGTTTTTTAACACCAGCAAAGGAAGGAAAATATTAAATATATCATTTTCTCAAGAACATCTTTCTGTCACATGCTTGTGCCCCTGCGCCACGACTGGATCCAAATAAAGTACTCTAAGTTAGTCTAAGTATCTTATTATAATTATGAAGTATTACATATACCTATTCTATCACTAATAAACATTTCAAACGCGAACAAACATACGAACACTATCATTCAGTCGTGTCATTCCACGCATAAATCTAATAACCATCGCGTAATATACGTTGCGATTTTGACATTTAACGTACATTTTAATTTATACTTTGTAAACATACGTCGACAGGGCGCTAATAGATTTTACTATACGGACAAGGAACTGGTTCGAAGTAATGTATTCTTCTTGTCATTAAGAAGTGGTTAGATCAGAAGTTTGTATTATATAATTGTAGTTTTTAATTTTGTATATTATTCTAGTTTTTAATAAAATAGCCTATTTTTTTGTAGGTTTAATAAAAGGAAATATGTATAAAATAAGAATAGGTTCACGATATATCTGGCATATAGCTGAAGTAACTTAGTGTTAAGACACTCCGTTCCCTACTATCCGCCCAATTTTCATGAACATTTTGTGTAGAGTGGCGTAACTCTACGCCGCGCTTTATTTTAATTACAGGAGCGACGAAATGAAAATAATTTACTTAGCCGAATGAGAATCGAATCCACAATCGTCATATTTACACTTAGATGTCGTATCGCTGCGCTGCGATGTCCTCAGACTGCTTGCTCTATATATGTATAATTAATTAATGTTGGGTATAATTTTTATTAGTTTAAAAATGTAGAATTTTAAATATCGATTAAGAACTTGAAAATATTTGTAAAATATGAACAAGCAAGTAGTTGAAAGGAGGCTTATTAATGCCTTTAATATTAAAAAAAAAACTTGACAACAACGCCATGTCATATATTCTTATGTAACATCGCGCTATTAGTTTATTGAAAAAAAAAACAAAACAATTTAGTGTTTTATTATTGACTTTCTGTAATTATACATCGAAAATAAATATTAAGCTACATACAAAATCACAGGCTACTCTATTGAACTCTATGTTCCAAGGATTGTTTACACATACGAACAGACGGTCTATGAATCAGTCCGCAATATTTACATTTCTTTGTAATCATTAAAGAAACTTTGAAGTTGGCTTTTTTTATTCATTGATTCGGCAGTTCGGCATTTACATTCGGCTTACGATTTCGTCGAAATTAGAAACCTTCCGCAAAAATCGCCGTCTAAAGCTATTACGTTCATTTATTTTTGTATAAAGACAATTTGTATTATATTGGATTATATGTAATGAGGTCAGTCGTGCCTCAGGAGTATAAGCGTATGACTGTAAACACGACAGGTATAGGTTCAATTCCTACTTGAGCAAATGAAATACTTAATATTTTCATCTCCGCGCTCTGGTAACGAGGCAAAGCAAGTCGTTGGATTCCGCGACTTAACTGTTTTAATCATTGCACTTTAGTTAAGGTTAGTTTAGAGGAGGAGCGCCTATTTATACTTAATCTTACCAAACCAGAAACAATAAAATATGTTAAATATAGATTTTTAAATTAAAACCATAAAGATGTAATAGAAAGTGCCAATAAACATCATAATTTCAACAAATTGACATCATACATGCTATTATATAAACGTGTTAAAGCTTATTATTGTATGAAAAAAGTTCCGTGTAGTTTCAGCGTAAAGAAATATTTTATATCAAACTAAGCCCGCCCTAAGGGGATATTGTTAAGAAGAACCCTTCCAGCTCAGTGCCCACAATCCAATTTGCCCAACATTACGATATTGAAAATTATCCAACTATAATAATCAATTGTTATAAAATTGTACGTGAGTTCATCGAATTACTTGCATTGTTATGTCTTTAACGCGCTACGAATGCGTATTGTTACGGTTTTTTATAATTTTTATTATTATAAGAATTAAGGAGGCCAGTCGTGGCGCAGCGGCACGAGGTGTGACTGTAGAACCGACTGGTTGTGGATTCGATCCCCACTCGAGGAGATGGAGACACTCCGTTCCCGTGGGGTGTCTTAACACTAAGTTCCCCCTGCCTACCCTGCTGTGTGCGGGATACAGTCATCAGATGGAGCTGATTTAATTTATAAGAATTAAGAGTAATATCATTTTTTTTCATATTACATTTTTACAGTATATATTAAATATCCCACTTGAAGCCAGAAGGCAGGGGCACAAAGTGTGACTGGAAACGCGACAAGTTGTGGATCCATTCCCACTCGAGAAAATTAAATATTTTATATTTCCATTGTCTTTGTTCTGGTGTAGAGTTCCGTCTCTTAACACGCAATGCTTTTATAATTCGTCGGAAAGTGGAGAACGAAAGTGTCTTGATGAGAACGGAGTGTCTTAACACTAGATTCCAATGTTCCCTCTGCTTACACTGCAATGTGCGGGATACAGCGTAAAGCAAATAAAAAAAGTCTTGAATATCCCACTTTTTGTAGTAAACCTTAAATACGCTAATAAAGTCGTCAAGCTTATCCTTATATACTCTCGCTTTCATCTTTTAATCTACTAGATGAAATTTAATATAAAAAGCTGTGTGTCTTTTACATATTTTTAATCATATTTTATACTACCAAACCAAAATATATTTAATCATATCATACTCTTTTTATTTATTTCAATGTATTTAGGTTTAAAGTGAAAACACTTAAAAGCTTGTGTGGTCATTCAATAAACTATTTTTTAAATACATATGGTCTTAATATACACGTCTATGTACCCTATATATTTTTTGCTCTTATAAGTATCACAGAAAATAGAAAAAATAGAAAATAGTAGTAGTTCAATAAACAGCAGATAGCACTTTGAATAACACAAACTTTAAAAACGAATAACTCAGACGTTTGATAAATATTATAGTAAAACCATGCCTATATATCACATATTTTGTATATATTAAATACAATATTTACCCTCTTTTTATCCCTCGATGCACTGTAGAGCACCCACCCAACATACACGAACATGATAAGAGCGGGAACCACCAGGCTTGCCACTACCGGTATCCGGCGGACCCACGCGTGGTAAAACGCTACAATTAGCAAACTTATCCCAACCAAAATCGCGATATATCGGCCTGTGCGTTGTCTTTCCTCCTGGAAGTAGAGGAATTGTGTATTTTATTAAGAAGACTTGAGCTGAAACGATATGCTTTGATCAGTAGCAAATTTTTATAAGTTACATAGAATATATGTTAGAGCCATGCGTATGAATTAAGTGGACTGGGTCTTGGTCTTGGGTCTTGTCAAAAAACTTCCTGACAAAAAATTTACATGGAAAAATAAAAAAAACCCTTATATAAGGTTTTTTTTATACAGACGAGTTTAAAGCTAAAGTCAAGGCTTCTCCCTGAAAAAATTCTCTTGATACACCCATGTTCAGAGCTGTTTACAAATTTTCATTTAAATCAAAATCAATAAGCTATTAATATAAGCAGTTAAAAGGGTTTTAAAGTTTCGAAGCTTATCTTGTTAAATAGATTTAATCCAACTTTGGTAGTACGAAACATGCTTCGTTTGTTAATGGGTTTCATACAAATCATACACTTACTGATAGCATCAAATTATATAATTACATTACACAATTTTCATTCTAAAGCAGTTGTCCTAGAGACTATTTTGGTATAAGTTATTTTGGAAGTAGGTGACAGTATGTTGTATTAGTGTGATAAGATTAAGAAGGAGGGTTCAGGGCACCTGTCGAAATTTGTCCCCTCAAACACATCAGCTAGTCAATCAGCAGCGTTGATTGAATCATAGTGTATATTCGGGTACAACTTCATTGTTGTATCTTGTTTATTTTACAAAATTTCTATTTATTTTTTAAAATAGAAATACATAATAAATTTAAATACTAACTATATGTATCGAGGCCAGTCGTGGCGCAGCGGCACAAAGTGTGACTGTAAAAGCGACTGGTTGTGGGTTCGATCCCCACTCGAGGAGATGAAATATTTACTTAAATTTATATTTCCATTTCTTCGCTCTGATGTCGAGGCTAAGCGCGGCGTTGAGTTCTGCCACTCAAC
This sequence comes from Heliconius erato x Heliconius himera, assembly GCA_013421005.1. NCBI lineage: Eukaryota > Metazoa > Arthropoda > Insecta > Lepidoptera > Nymphalidae > Heliconius > Heliconius erato x Heliconius himera. Next base: position 12,936 of record JAATLQ010037033.1, on the reverse strand, counting down.
ACGCATTGCCTCCAAAATTCGGCAGAAAGTGGGGAACGGAGTGTCTTAACATTAGGTTCCCTCTGCCTACCCTGCTGTGTGCGGGATACAGCGTGAAGCTGATTTATTTGATTTATTTTATATGTATTTAGTTAGTATTCAAGTTTTTTATTCATATATTCTAGAATTTTAATGTTATGTTCTTTTAAATAGAAAATAATTATCTGGGTACACTACAACTTTTAGGTTATCTGTGAGTGTAATCTTAATAAAAAACTTTTTTTAGGTTTTTCTTTTCTTTTTCATGAAAGATCATAAAAATAACTTAAACTTTTTTCATTCTTCTTTTAAAGTTTTATAATAATAACAATTTTACATATTCTGTGTCTTTATAATTTCTTAGATATATTCAATGTAAAATTAATTTGTGTAAATGTACTTCTAAAAATTGCATTGGATTAAAGAAAAAAATAAAATTATTTTTATAACTATTCGTGAAAAACCAATTTTTACTTTTTTATTAAACCAATATTTGTTAAAAAAATACCTTTGAATTTTTGTTTATCTATATGTTCAAGAGTCAACTCTTGAACATATACACTAAATATATTGAATGATCATCACAACGTAAAAAAATTAATTTAAAATAACATATTCTACCCTAATACGCTACCAATAAACGGAAACGATTAAGAATTGTTAATTACACTTCTAATGATAATTACGGAATCATGTTAAAGCGATTCAACGGATTTAGATCAAATTTGTCAACCTGATTTACGACAGTAAATTATAGAGCTTAACCCTTAAATACTTAATTTTTTTTAATAAATATGTTTTTATAAAATTGTATGCTTATATCATTTTTATTTTTATATAAAATAAAAATAAATTATATTAAAAATATCTAGATGCATGAAGATGAAATAAAAAGATTATTTTTAAATTGAAAACTATCAATTGTTTATGGTTCTTAACATTCATATTGCTAAAGTCTTTTTCATATTGACCCACCCCTATATGTAGCGCAGGAACACAGCGACATGACCGGCTGTGGGTCCGATTCCCAATGAAGCAAAAGAAATATTTTATATTTTTATTTCTTCGCTTTGGTAACGAAGCAAAGCGAGGCGTTAAGTTTCGCCACTCAACACGCCATGCCTCCAGAATTCGACAGAAGGTGGAGAACGGAAGTGACTTATTAGGAATAGAGTCTTAACACTTGGTTATCAGCACCCGTGTGCCCACTCTGCTATGTGCGGGATACATAGTGCAGCTAACAAAAACAAATTAAATAATGTTTTTTTAATTATTTTAACAACACGCTTTATGCAAATAGAGTAATATTATAATTTTTTTTTTCACTTTCACGCAGGACAGTATGCAGAGAGGATCTATTCTCAAGAAGTCTTAAAAGGAAATGTCTTAAACGGAAGACTTCAACGCCATCCTTTTACAGCGGGAAAGCAATTTCTTTTTCAGCTTCACTGTATCCATAGCAGATTAAACTGAAGGAATATGGGAACCTAGCGTTAACGCTAAGCTAATAAGCAATGTCTTAAGACATTGCCCATTTTCCATCGGATTCTGGAGGGATTGCGTGTAATCTGATTTTAAGTGGTAAATATTTAATATTATAAATTTTTAATATAAGTAAACGATAAAAGCTTCCCATTCCTTTTTCTAGCCACAGTGTGATATGAATTACGAAAAGTTTAAAAATGTACGTATGTTTACCTTTCATAATGTAGCGTAATTTAGTAGTTGATGTTATGAAAAGTTTAATTTACGTTCTTTTGATAATAGAGAGGAATAAGAATCGTATTAAAACATTTTTCACTTTACACTTGCTATATAACAAGAACAAACACTTTAATTGTTCTGAATTATAATATGCAATAAGTGCTTTTAAATCTTTCAGTCGTTTCATAATTTTGTTCTGTAATTTTAAAGTAGGTACCTACTGTAATATGGTTTGTTATATTTATATTTAAACAATTATCCTAGAGATATTTCTTAGACTCTTAAGCTCAGAGGTCCTTTCAACCCTCCTCAAGTTGATTTTCTGGAATTATTAAGCATAACTACACAAAAGATCAAACTCGAACTTTTATTGTAAACCATATTTAAAAATTGCATTAAGTTATAGCGCGCTAAGTTTATATTCGAAATGTAAAATAAGGTGGAAATATTAATTACATTTTTTTTACAGAAAAAATATATTTTTTTAATATTTTGTACTATAAATATAATTTTACTTATTTATTATTATAATTTATATTCTAGTATTATAACTCTATTTCTATAAGGATTATATCACAAACGACAACGAAACGGCGTTCTGCTTTTGCTTCTCTTTTTTCAGTAGTTGCAGTTTTTCTCCTACGAATCAAAGGACTCTTACTTTTAATCGTATTTGCCACTTGACTTGACCGCACAGAATTTCAGATTTAATTTCAAATATTTAGAAACATTGCAATAAATAACAGGAAATATTTTGTGACAGTTGTAATCCTATAATTTTAACAAATATTTGGTCTCGGTACAACATTTCTGTGTAGGCGAACTTACTTTGTTTCTGCGGCCCTAGTATTTATTATCCAAAACTTTCGTAGCGGTATCTTATATAAATATCTAATATATTACATTATTTCTTGATTCTATAAATATTTCACATACAAAAATTCAGTTTAAATCATTTTTAGAACTAAGTAATTTAGTTCATACAAGTCTTTCATCAATATTATTACCTCTCATAAATTAAATACTCTATATTAGCATCAGCTTATGAACAAGGCTTACAAAGTAAAGCATTAAACCCTTTAAGTATTGAGTATGAATACCTTTTAGGTATTTCGCCCATTATTTAGGTATTTTTTATACAGGTAGTCAAAATATTTAATATTATTTTTACGATTTGGAGACATTGCGGTGTCAAATAGCGGAACTAAACGCCACAATTTGTATTAAGCAAACTATGATCATTAAAATTTTCTTTTTAATTTATTTAGTATGGACCAAAGTGGTTATAAATGAAACAACTAAACAGATATTTTTATTTAATTTAAAATTTGATTTCCTGAACTGGAAAAATCAAATAATACATATTTTTGTTTTATTATTATTAATGGTAAAAGATTTATTACTTTCATGAAAGTAAAAAGAAATATTTTTTTATTTAACATCTTGCACAAAAATATGTTGTATATATTTTGTGTAAATTTTATTTTAATATTAATTTATTATGTACGAACAACATTAATTTTGTTATATATTAGTAAATTAGTAATTCGCAACACTACGGACACACGTAACAACATGGCTACTTCAATTAATATCGGAAAATTGTTAGTTAACAGAAGATAAACATTTCTGTCTTAGATAATGTCTTTCCATTAGCTACAAGGTAATTAAAATAAACTAAACTACAAATCTATATATTTAACAAAAATAAATTTGATATTTATTTATTAGAAATATTCGTGAATTTATTAAAATTACCTTTACAGAAGTAGGAGGAGGCTCTGTATGAAGCAAGTTGACTGAGCTCCTTACCTCGTTGTTCAATTTCAGATTCATAGCGCTGTCAAATGAAAAATCCTTTTAAGATTGACTAACAAACTAACACTGCCGAATTAAAACACAAACGAGTGATAAAATAATCACATAAAATCGTTTAAATTAATATAAAATTAAATCATATATTTCTTTGATAAAATTTATATAGAACAACACACCTATCACTCTTATCACTAATAAAAAAATATTATAAAGATGCGTGTTAGAAGCACGCTGCGTATTTGCGTGTGCGCGTACACCGGGCACCGGCGTTGCAGGCAGAACTAACGGGACTGCAAAATTTTAACGCCGTATTTACATTGGCCGTTAAAAACACGTTAAACTCACTGAACAGTGTATCACTCACAGCTAAGCTTTAATGCTTCCCTGATTTCCTTGAAGAAACAATACTGTAATTAATCATTTGGAACGTATATATCGACGTCTGAAACTTGCCAGAGCGGTTCTTTATTTACTGTACGGAGTTAACCAACCCACTACCTATAAACAATTTTCGCTAACCATCAAAATTTACGACATATGAAACCGAAATCAAAAATTGCAAGTTCTACGTCTGGTGTTGAGTGATGCTTTGCGGTTTACGGATTTGGACGTTGATGTTGTTTTTTTTTTCTATATTCGTTAACAACACAAACAAACGTAGCAAGGTAACAATAATTCGAATCGACGTCTGTTTTACAACTTCTTTCGAATACCAGATGAGAATATCGATAAATGTCTATAGAACAGGTCAGGTCGATAGAAAATGTAGGTACCTATATGTATTTAACAATATGGTGTATCAAGAATGATTTACTTTCCAAGTAAAATAACTTCAGGATCGAGTTTTATATAGTTTCCAGTGCAAACACGTGCAAAATAAAAGTTGTTGTAAAGTTAAACTGCAACAGTTTTAATTTTGATTCTAAGTAATTACTCGTTAGATACAACAGTCAGTTTCAAGATTAACTTTGCTTCGTTCTTCTATTTATTTATTTTTTTTTATTAAAAAAAAAACAATTATTGCTATAGTAAGGGGATAGCAAAAAAGGTCCTTGTCAAAAGTCCCAGTGACTGATCTTTCTGTATTTAACTGATCACGAATATTCAACTACAGTTATTTTTTATCTAAAAAGTAACCAACTTATGTAAACATAAACAAACAAAGTTTGCTATCAAGTCAAGTAAAAAAACACTTAGAAGTCAAAATCTGCTTAACGATAAACTAAAGGCATACATATATTTAATAAATAAAAAAAACTTATATATTTTGCTCGTTCTTAACTTTAAAAAAGACAAGCTAGGTGACAAAGCCTAAAGTTGTTATTTATGTAAAAGTCAGAGAATCGATTATGTCGTAAATATTTAAACACATTAAAAATATTGTGCCAAATTGTAATTAAACGGAGGCTATCTTGGCGCAGGTTAGATTCGAAAGAATTAATTATTTTCTACTATCCATTGCTATACAACTACTATTGTCTAACACGTAGCAACTTCACCTTAATCTCTTAAAACGTATCATGTTAAAAAATATAAACGTTCTTTAAAATTTAATTCTTAGAAATTTTCAAAGTTTACTCACAATTAAATCGTAATATAGCGTGCTAACATTTACATCTACTTATTCTGTAATTATATTTCTCTCTGTCATCAAAGTCAATGGCTTGTAAATAAACATCCCATTAAACAGAGCTTGCGAAACTTTTCCATTATATTATTTGCGTATTGTTTTAGGCCCAAGCAATATAATTTGAATGATTTCGATTTTAGAGGCCAGTCGTGGCGCAAGGGGATTAGTGTGGGACTGTAAACGGGTTGTGGGTTCGATTCCCAGCCGAGAAAATCAAATTTGTTATATAAATTTATATTTTCATTTCTTTGCTCTGGTGTCGAGCCAAAGAGCGGCGTTAATTTCCGCCACTCAACATGCAGTGCCTATAGAATTCGGTATATTGCTGATTGCGATATGAACAGTTGTGGGTTCGATCCCCACTCAAGGAGATGTAATGTTTACTTAAATTTATATTTCCATTTCTTCGCTCTGGTGTCGAGTTTAAGCGCGGCGTTGAGTTCTGCCAGTCAACACGCAATGCCTCCAGAATTCGGCAAAAAATGGGGACCAGAGTGTCATAGTACTAGGTTCCTGCTGTGTGCGGGATACAGCGTGAAGCAGAATTATAAATAAATGCAAACTAATATAATCAATTAAGGTGAGGACGTTTTAAAAAATAGAAATACTTAATAAAAAATATATTAAAATATCGTTATCATTAATTGATATAAAAAATATTTTCATTTTCACCATTATATTAAAATATCGACAGATTTCCGGCGGAAAGCATACTTATCGTTAAAACTTGCTCATTTGTTTAAGAGCTCTCATAAATTTTACGATTTATTACGTTCCGCTTCACGTTAAGATACATATGTACATCCCACACAGAACTTTAAAGTGCTGACATAATCCTTACATACATTTTTAAATGTTTTACAAATTATGAAACATTACATGCTATTACCGGGTGTATTTATTATATAATCGCAAAACAATAAAATTATATCGAAATAAAAATATACTAGATATACCTAAGTCTAATATTCAAATATAGAATAATTTAAACTAAATTTAATCTTTAAAATAATTAAAGAAACGCGTTAATTTTGTTTTTACTTTCTACTACTGTCTATATAAATAAAAAAAATATTTCTTTCAATTAACAACATTAATAACTTGATTTGTGCTATATATATCTAATTTAAAAAAATCCTACATATAATCTTACATTCTTTTATCAAAATCGAAATAGACTTCCAGAATAGTCTGGTGCACACCCCACAATTATTACAAAAAAATATCCTAAAAAATAAAAAAGGAACTATTACTCAAAAAGATAAACTCAACGTTATAGTCAAGATCCTCCCTGAAAAATATATCTAGATAAGCCAATCAATGGCTACATTACATATTATATAATTTTTTTCGATCCACTGTACCTGCGCCATTTCATTTAACCACGTAGTCGAAGTCAAAAGTAAAGGCTAGCATTTAAACTAAATAAAAAAAATAAATTAAATTGAAATCAGCTTCACACTGTATCCCGCACGCAGCAGTGTAAGCAGAGGGAACCTTAAAACACTCCGTTGCCCACTTTCCACCAAATTCTGAACAAACTAAATACTACCATTTCCATACAACAAGCCAAAATTCACTTTTAAAGTAAGCATCTCGAGTAAATGTCAACGCAGTAATAAAATAAATCACAAAACAACTATACTACGCTATTCTAATGATAAATCGCTATTCATATTAAAAGACAAGTGATAGTCAGAAGTGGGCTAACCACGCACTAAGTACTAGTATGTCATTGAACTGTGGCATTATGCCCGTTGCAGTTGCCAAGCACTTGCTTGACACCATAACTCTCGTCTGGCGAAGATTGGTGCCAAACGAAATCACTAACTTTAGATATCGACTAATTTTACTTTTAATTCTTTTAGTTTCAACACCAATAAATGTTTTATAATTTATAAAGATTCCAATTATAAGGAAAGTAAACTATACTAGTATTTTAATAAATTATATCTGCGACACGTATATTATTATTTTAACTAAAATTATTAAATTTATCTAATTGTAATATTATTGTTTTACTAAATTTTAAACAACATTTAGTTAAAAAATAATATTAGATTTTCTTTTCAGCTTCACGCTGTATCCCGGATACAGCAGAGTAGGCAGAGGAAACCTAGTGTTAAGACACTCCGTTCTCCACTTTCCGCCGAATTCTGGAGGCATTGCGTGTTGAGCGGCGGAACTCAACGCCGCGCTTTGCCTCGACACCAGAGCGAAAAAATGAAAATATAAATTTAAATAAATATATCATTTCCTCGAGTGGGGATCGAACCCACAAACAGTCGATTTTGGCCAGGCCACGACTGGCCTCAACAAGGATGTAAACAGAAATTTAGAATATTAATAACGATGCAGATAAAAGATATCAATATTGGTAACAGTTTTTTTTTTTATTTAAAAAGATTTCTATTAGTAGGAACGTAATGTGTGCACTGTACATAGTAGCTATACTAGTATTTTAAAAAATTATATCTGCGATACTTATCCTAATTCTAATATTGTTTTTTCTTAATTTTATAAAACTTAATATTAAACAAGTTTCTAAACAGAAATCTTGAATTTTAATAATGATGCAAATAAAAAATTTGAATATTGGTAATCTTATATATAGGGGGTGGGGGGCAAAATGGAGACGCAAAGCACAACGAGGCCCCCTACATATACAAGTAACTGTATCCACTAGTCCAGCACCAGTGACCGGCGACTACATGCACGTGTTTTTTTACAACAATAAACTAAATTCGCCATCTTTTCATCTTATTAACGTGATCACGAAATGACAAGTAAAAAGGAATGTGTTTAGATAACTTAACCACCACTATAATTTTTTGATGTATATTGCTAACGACCTGTCGTGTTTACAGTCACCACGACTGGTCTCGTATATAAGTATTACGTATATGAATAATATTTATTTTAAATCTTCAGAGCATTGGGTGATTTGTCATCCATGTATAAGTCAGGCATATCCACTATACTGCTCCTAACCTCGGAGGCACGATGGAGTTTTCATAAGGGTTTCGTAATATTAAAAATATTATTTGACTAGTTTTTTTGACAAATTCAATGCCAAATAGTAGCTTTATAAGTTTGTATAAAACTAGAGGACGCGCGCGGCTTCGCCCGCTTATTAGGGGTGAATTCTAAAAAAACCACGAAACACGTGTTCAATAAAATATTTTAACAGTCTGAATTTAAATTTTTATAAAAATCGGTGGCAATTTAAAGATTTTTCCATATAAACTTTCAACTCCTTATTTGAACCCTTAGGGGGTGAATTCTTAAAAACCATGAAAGACGTGTTCAATGAAATATTTTTAAGAGTCTAAATTTCAAATTTTATAAAAATCGGTACAGATTATTTTTTTTTCCATACAAACTTTCAACCCCTATTTCATCCCTTTAGGGTTAAAATTTTTCAAATTCCCTTCTTAGTGGACGTCCAGAATATGAAAATAAACATTTGCCCATATTTCACGTTTCTACCATCAGCGGTTACGGCTCTGCGTGCGTCTTACCTCAGTCAGTCAGCACAAGTCCTTTTATATATATAGATTATAAAATATATTGATTAATCCACACCTATACATATATTATACATGTGAAAGTAACTCTATCTGTCTGTCTGTCTATTTGACTGTAGCACAATCAGGGCCAAAGCCGATTGTAATAAAATTTCATATAGATATACATAAGGGTTTTGGGATGGATATTGGTTACTTTTTATCTCATATTTTAATATAATAGATATATAATAATATATTAAAATATCTATCAATTTGACTTGCAATTTATTCTAACACGTTAATTACAACCGTTGCAAAGTGACAATAAATTTTGTTGTTCTAAAAAAGGCCACTCAAAATAAACTTCCTGAACGCTTATATGGCATTATTTTTATGTTTTTCATTCAAAAAAACATAAAAATAATGTTTTACTAAAATATTGTTGTTTAAAAAATCTATTAAAATAATTTTTTATCTCTGAAGATTGAGCCACATTTTTTTTTCAGCTTCACGCTGTATCCCGCACAAAGCAGGGTAGGCAGAGGGAACCTAGTGTTAAGACACTCCGTTCCCCACTTTCTGCTGAATTCTAGAGGCATTGCGTGTTGAGTGGCAGAACTCAACGCCGCGCTTAACCTCGACACCAGAGCGAAGAAATGGAAATATAAATGTAAGTAAATATTTCATCTCCTCGAGTGGGGATCGAACCCACAACCAGTCGGTTTTACAGTCACACCTCGTGCCGCTGCGCTACGACTAGCCTCTTTTCCCCGCTAAGGGAAAACGTTTTCCCCATACCCCATGGAAATTCCGGGATAAAAAGTAGCCTACGTGTTACTTCATATTCGTATATAATGATTTCAGCTGTATGGACATAAGCTCGGAGAAATGGAAAGAAAGACAAACAGAGATAGAAAAATTATAAAATGTTTTTTTTGTAGTTGTCTATCATATAAATAACCACCTGCACTTGCACACATATATATATATAATAAACAGAGATAAATATATCTATCTATATATAATATTAATACATAAATTTTATTTGAAAGTAAAAATTTTAAGTCATTTTATCATACTTTTAAATATATATGCACGCACGCACGTATCTCCCTGCTTCATATGTTTTAAAAAATCACACCAATTACCCTCGCACTTGCGCTGTTTTCCTTTAATTAAAATAATTTTTAACTGCCAGTCGGGTGCTACACTAGGTGATTTACCTATATATTATATTTTTATTTATTTTATTATATAAAAAAATGTTATCACAGTGCCTAATATCAGTTCTCTAAAAATAATAAAATTATTTGTAGTATTAAACAATAATTGATAATTATGACCATTTCCTAAATATAAGTTATATATACCTACAACATAAACATAATTACCACTAAAATCTTAGTTAATATCTAGATTGCGTTAGAAAAACACATATTAACCATTTCTTTTCGTTCAAAACTTGATAAGTTTAAATATTAAAACAGATTTAAATATTTTAAGTGCAAGTTTAATCGATATCTCCTTTGCTCCTTAAAATTAGCCAAATTCTGCGAAAATTTTATTGATCCTTTTTATGCCCCTTTTTTTCTGAAATAATATTGAAACGTGATGTGTTCGTGTGTTTCTAAACAAATGTCTAAAAATAATACTATTTTGCTTATACTGCCACGTGTATTGCTTCAATAGGTTACGGTCGGCGGTAATGTATCTTCTATCTATGTATCTATGTAGTTATATGTACAATATGCCTCATTCTGTAATTCTTATAATAGTATTATCGTTTGAATTCGTCATATACATATATAACAGTGATAACTAAAATTCCAAAAAACTAAAATTTTAATTCACTTTTTGTAAAAAAAGAATAATTAAATTAAAATCAAAATTAAATCAGCTTCCCGCTGTATTCTGCACACAGCTGGGTAGGCAGAGGGAACCTAGTATTAAAACACACCGTTCCCCACTGTTCGCCGAGTTTTGGTGATGTTGTGTGTTGAGTGGCGGAACTTAACGCCGCGCTATGCTTCGACACCAGAGCGAAGAAATGAAAATATAAATGTAAATAAACATTGCATTTCCTCGAGTGGGGTTCAAACCCACAACCAGTCGAATTCGATTACAGTCCCACTTTGTGCCCCTGCGCCACGACTGGCCTCGAAAAAAAAAACGAATTAAAAAAAATCTCAATAAGGTGTTCCAGTGAATGATATCGGTTTTAAAATAAATTTAGACATTTGTTAAGACTCTTACTCATCAGCGTGGGCTGTATTTACTACTACCCTGCGGATTGGCCACGTGGCGTGTCTATTTAGAGTAACGTACTTTGATGTTTAAACATGTTAAAAAAAAATTAAGAAACAATCTGTTTTTTGCCAGTCGTGGCGCAGTGGCACAGAGTGTGAATGCAAACGCTACTAGAAACATCTAGTAGCGTTTGCATTCACACGTTGTAACACACATTTCCTCGTGTAAGGATCGAACCAACAGGTTCGATCCTTACACGAGGAAATGAAATACTTTTCTAAATTTATATTTCCATTTGGCGACGAGACAAAGCGCGGCGTTGAGTTCCGCCATTCAACTCTTCTAGAAATCAGCGGAAAATGGTGTCTTAACACAAGGTTCCCTCTGCCTACCCTGTTTTATATGGGATATAGTGTGAAGCTGATTAAAAAAAAAAGAAACAATCTGATTTTTGCAGCGATGATGCTATTATGAAACCCCGCCGCTTAAACACGGTATTGACGTACAGACATGTTTAGACGTTGTTTATTACTTTAGGTAATAGGAACGAGATTAACGTTCATCTTATCGACGCTGGCGTTGATATTTTCCATAATGGAGATATTTTAGTGTTAAAAGTACTTATCAATTAATTACTATCGTAAAACGAATGGGTTCCCGAGTTATTTCTGATCGTCAGGGCATACATAGCTGGTATACTTTTGTTAGGGTTAACGCCTAATAAATACTGTAAATCGATCGTGTTCAGTAATAAAATTAATTAACATAGAAAACAAACATTTTGTTCGTTCGTTTAAAGTATTGAAATTTAAAAGAGTAAGAAATTTTTTGCTATTTATTTATTTTTTCTAAAGAAATCTTTATATTCAGATTCATTAACTCCTCGTTATTTCATTTTCTTCAGCTTCATGGTGTTTCCCGTATATATTTATTATTATATTCTATAGACAAACACATTCTAGTGTCAAGACACTCCGTTTTATACTTACATTTCGAGTACGGACGGTCTAAATGGGCCGCTTAGTATATATGTAATAGTTTTGTAAAAATACTGTTTTTTAAATATAATAGAAGTGACATTTTTTATAAAAAAATCCTGACCTTTCTGTCTTACATGTACATCTCAGCCCTACTGGATAGGTACCTATATGACACCTATCCTATAAATACTATAAAGTTCAACGTTAATTTTATGTTTCGACATTTTTACTCAATTATGCAAGAGCTTTAAAAAAGTTGTAAAGCGATACATAGATATCCAGTTTATCTATATTATAATAATATTTAAAAATATAATAAAATAAAAAAGATGCCTCTTTTTTTATTGTATTTTTATCCTCCTCTCTCTCTTTTTCTATGTGCGCAGAGGCACAAAGTGTATCAGCAAAATCGGCTGGTTGTGGGTTCGATCCCCACTCGAGGAGATGAAATATTTACATATTTACATTAATATTTTCAATTCTTTGCTTTGGCGCCGAGGCAAAGCGCGTGTTGAATGGCGGACCATTCAACACGCATTGGCTCCAGAACTTCACGGAAAGTGAGGAACGGAGTGTCTTAACACTAGGTTCCCTTGACAAACGCCTCATACGTTTCTCAACGTACTTTCTCCCTAATTCGCATATAATAACTAGCGTAGTAGCAAACAAAAAGGTAAAGAAAGGTAAATAACAGGTAAAAGTTATTTAGTTTTCGTATTTTGAATGAATAATAGAAGTATCACAATCCACCATCTATCATAAGCATATGTATGTATGCATCCTAAACAAATCATAAGCCTTCCCGAATAAGCCAACGGTATAGGGTAATATTTGCAGAAAAAAATATTTTTGCTTGCATTTGACTAACGTTATTCGACTATATTTATGTAAAGAATGAGTAGTCTAATACATAACAGTAATTTTGTACCACTATTACTAATCTCTATATATAATAAGACAGTAAAAATATTTTGTCTGTACATTTAGTAATTTTGACTGAAATGGATAGAGGGACACTTAAAAAGACTAA